>JAAAYG020044366.1:20228-86644 GCA_009936455.2 Tomocerus minor
GAAAATCAAAGGGGTCAAAATGGCAATGTCAACAATTTTGGTCAAGAAAATCGAAATGGTAATAATAGGAATGCTAATACATTCGGCCAAGAAAATCGACGGGGTCATAACGGAAAAGTTGTGTTACTCGAAGCTCCAGTTTTAAACGGGGGAAATGATGGAAAGAGTGGAAATCAAAATTTTAATCCCCAACGAGGAAATGTTGGTGTATCTGGGAAGTATGTAAATTCCGCTGCCTTGACTACCAAGTCTCTAATAAATTGCCGCGAAGAGCAAGTAGGTAATTTTGCGCATCCAGAGTCCTGCAACCTTTACATAGAATGTGCCAATGGGAATCAATTAACGAGAAGATGTGCACCTGGAACTGTATTTAATCCTGACTTGACGCTATGCGACTTTGCCCGTAATGTGCCTGAGTGCAATGCGGAAAGAGAGACTTGGAAATTAAGGCCATCCATCAACAACAATAACAAAAGAGCAGAAGGACTGGAGTTAACAGCTTTGTATGGAAATCCTAGAAATCACCAAAGTTTAAAGCGCTCCGTTCCCACGGAAAAATCCTCAAGACTCTGCACTGCATCAGAAAATTACGTGGAGCCCGATCCTGAATATTGTAACAAATTTCAAGTGTGTAGCAATGGAAGAATTTTCACTGAGAATTGCGGGCCGGGCACACTCTTTGATCCTCTGAACAGCGTCTGCAACTTCCCGGATCGAGTCGACTGCGAAAGTCGCAAGGCAGATTTGGGAACTTATGGCTGCCAAAAGCAACACACTTACCGAACGTCTCATTGGGAATTTTGCAATAAATTCGTTGAGTGTGACAAAGGAGTGCTGGCCATCAAGACGTGCCCTCCAGCCCTTGTCTTTGATGTAGAGAGCGGGAACTGCGACTATGCTCACAGAATTGAATGTAGGAAACCGATTTCTTTGGAACATGACACCGACATCAATTCGGGACTACCTGTCGCTATCAGATCTGTCAGATCTGTTTCCGACTACATTTGCGACGAGACGAACTATATAGCCCCGCATCCGCGATGCAATAAATTTGTTGAATGCGAGGAGAAAAGACTTTTTGTCAAGTCGTGCGGGTAAGCAAACTGTCTCTTGCCTCTATTTACTTTCCATACATGTATTACATTGCCGTCCATATTTACCTAAAAATGCTACTCACTTCCAACGCTACGACTCACTCACACAAGACAATCTTTAGCGTGCAACATAAACAGACGTTTATTTTTATTGCCCACACATCTAAATACTTCTATAGTTTCTTCCCTATCACTGTTGACACACCAAGAGATCAAAGGTGAAATAAAAGGGACAAAGTTGCTACATTTCTATCAAAGACTATTTCGATCATTTATGAAGCCTCCTTTGAACATCTGCAGGCTAGAATAAGATATCACATATAGGATGCAGAATTAAGGAGAAAAGCCAAAGTCTCTACCTATTGTCAATGTCCCTCCAGGAAACTGGAAATACTTTCAGTCCGTAAAACTAATTACAGAAACTCAATATAAATGCTGCTTCTCCAATAACATCTTTTCTCAAATTAATTTGAAGGTTGCAACAATATCATGTTGCTTTCTTAAAGTTTATTGCAGCTAAAATCTATTTTCGCCTTAATACTTGATTTAATTCCTGATTCTTTGTTCTTTTGCGGAAATCAACATCAATCTAGTACTTAATTCAAAACAGAAGTAGCAAATTAAAATAAAAAAGAATCTTATGTTAATGAGATCAGAAAATAAACAAATACCACTAGAAAATTTTGTTTCATGGTTAGATTCCCCAAAAATCACACTTTGAGCGCAGTTTACTGCAATTGCCCATTAGCGCTGGAGGAAACATAAAAAGTGG
The DNA here is from genome assembly GCA_009936455.2 of Tomocerus minor. NCBI lineage: Eukaryota > Metazoa > Arthropoda > Collembola > Entomobryomorpha > Tomoceridae > Tomocerus > Tomocerus minor. The sequence continues at coordinate 22,095 of JAAAYG020044366.1, forward strand.
GTTTTATTCCAAATGACAGGCTTGCATCTTGCAATGACAATCTCAGAACTTATTTATTTGCAATACAAATGTTAGAATCCTTTTATATTTTCAATAAAAATGTTACAATCCTTTTTTATTTCAATACAAATGTTAGTATCCTTTTTATTTTCAATACAAATGATAGAATCCTTTTATAATTGCAATTACCTATTATGTTAATGCATTGATTTTAATTTTTTGATACATTAGTTAAGTGTATCTATAGACATTTATTTGTAGACATTGAAGTAGTAGGAATCTGTTAGTTTTCGTATAAGTAGCTATTATGACTTGCATTAACAAGTATTAAAAGTATTTGTTGTAGATTGGGAATGAATGGAATTAACTATGTAATTGATTTGATTTTGGAATGGTGCATTGTGGTTATAGGCCGGGGACAGTGTACAATAAATACATAGGACAATGCGACTGGGCCTACAACACGCGAGAGGCGGATGAGACAGACTGCAGTGCATACAAAGAATGCAAAGGTGGAGAGTGGAAAGGAAGATCTTGCCAAGGTGGCTTGCGATTCAATTCACTGACGAGGAAATGTGAGAGAGGAGAAAATGTGGAGTGCAGACAAAATAAAGAACCTCCACCGGCCGAGTCCAAATAGTCGAAAACGAAAATCGATGTGAATTAGCATAAAGAATAGTTAAGCCAACAACTTGGAATACAATTCAAACACATTTATATGCACAACACACTCTCCTCTCCATAATTTCCCCGATTTACCGATCCCTAAAAAACTATAACTGTACGACAGTTGGTTATGTAACCGATTTATTTAGCTCTGTACTTAGTATTACCCACTGACTTGTGAAAACTAATCAAACATTCCCTTTTTATTGAAATATGTTTTTTCCCTGATGATATGTAAACCATACAATATTAGCAATCTGCCAGGGATCTAAATTATACGGTCATGTGTAATCAACCATTTTGCAAATGCGACAGTTTCAAGGTATTTTTTTTTGTTAGAACAATATATAACTATATGTTGTAATTTTATTGCCTGTTTACATTATAACCTTGTTATTTTTGTCGCATTTTTGATTTTACTCTAATGAACATGATAGCGCAGAAAACTTGGCAAAATTGCATAGGAACAATTTAGTTATTTTACCTTCACATCGTGGAAATGGCACTAAAGTTTTCCTTAGTGCAAACCTATATAGGCCACCAAACCACCAAGGTATCTACTATCTACGTCTGTACAACCAATATTGCACGTAGAATTCGTGGGACACATCCAAGTAATATTTCTACGGATGTGTAATGCAATTCAGGGAAATCGAAAAGTTATATTTATCTACCACAGTGTGGCACACTTCTATGTACTTTAAACAATAGAGAAGAAAGACGCTATATAATAATGTTTTTCAAAAGTAAGTTTGCTATAATTTCAGGATGTCGCATGACGTGTTCTTGAATATTATGTTACCTATTACTTCATGATATCCAATCCTGAGATTACCCGTTTATTATGTTGCAAGTTGTAGGATAGATTTGGTGTCAGTCTCAAGTAGCGCACACAACATTTCGGCTTTCTTTATATCTAAACGCACTAATGAGAATAGGGCTACGTGCTACATCAAACGGCACTGTTTCGTACCGCATCATTGAAGAAAAAGGACTTTTTCCAATACTTTCCCAACCTCGCACTATTTACTGTGTTGCAACGCAACGAATAAATCTTTTACGAAAATTATTTTCCGTGTTTTATTATTATAAGCCAAAAACAAACAAAACTGTTCCGTAACTTTGCTCTGTATAGTTTGTTTGGGTAACATGAAAGAGATTATATGTAATAATTTTAACGCTGTTGTGTATTTCAAATGATAGGGAATTATTTTTATTTTCTATCTACTATTTAATAGCAACATGAAGTTCATTTCCCGACATTTAACAAACTACTAGTTTACATGCTGAAATTTTTCATGTCTCATTTGATGGCAATAACCTAAGCAATAGAAGTTTTATGGTTGTACTGCAAAACATAATTATTGGAAATAACCATTGAGTGTGTCGAAAACTCCTAAAAGTTTTTACAAAGTATATATGTGGTAACGACTGGTAAATTACTGTTTTTACTTGAGACTTGTAAAGAAATTCTCTAATTCATTTCTCTAGTCTTAAAGTTGATATAGTGTTTATGGGGAAAATAAATATCTAGGTATAAATGGAGAATAACATTTTTGATTCACGAATGTTTTGTTTGGTGGCATTTACTCTTAATGCATGATTTCTTTATTGTCGTGGTTACTCAGAAAGGATTCTAAATAATGCAATGGTACGTTCTAAACGCGCTGCCCTTCCCACCCGGTCTCAAGTTGAGCTAATTACAGGAAACAGACAGAAAAGTTTATAACTGTTAGTCCAAAGTCCAATCCAAAGTTTAACATTTTCTGTGCAAATCAGTACAGTAATTTTCCTTATGCACGAGTTATCTCGTAGTGGTGCATGGAATGAAAAGAAGTAGGTATTTAAAATTCGAAATATAGTCAATCAGTAATTCATAGACGTGTTGTATAATGTAAATCGCTCTCGTTATTTAATTTCCCTGAATATGTTAAAGGCCCTAGACGATTATTTGAATCGCTTTAGGTAATTTATTGATGTTCCAGTTTGTATCTGAATAAACAGAAAATCATTTCATGGTAGACTTAGTATGGGCAAGGAGAGCGAAGGCTAATACCATATTAACATTACATATTTATGGAATATCCCAATAGTCAATATGCATAGTTTATAATACGGTGAATTTATTTATTAGGGAATATCACATGCATTCTGGAATATAAAATATTATTTCATAGGGTCGTATTGATCATATTATAAAGTACAAAGAAAGCTTTTAGGTACTTGAGCTGAGCTGAATGCAAATAAAGCAGGCTTTCTATCAGGCTGTATAAGAATTGGTCGATTAATGGCTAGGCACTTATTTTTGTAAATATTGTACAAGTGCAAAGGGTTATTTATCATGCATGTTTCAAAAGCTCCGTAATTCAATTCCATCGATTATACGTAGCTCAAGTTTTGTCCAGCAGCACATGGAAATGAAGTGTTCTGCCTTCCTTCTGATGGTATAGCGATATTTTCCCTTATCCATGATATATTTATGTGCATAAACCATACTACTCTCTTGGCCCTCTTTGCAGGTAAAACTTATAAATCTATAAACTAATAAAAGTCACAAAATAGGATTTGAGGTTGCTAATAAATGATGAATCATAAAGAAGGTCCATCATGCATTGGCTTGGATTGACTATATAGCTAAATCAAACACAAAACTGTCAGCCATCCACACTATATGATTCTGCTTAGACTAGTTCCATGCCTAAAACGTAAACTCGTCTCCGTTATAAAACGTTATAAAAAGTTTTTTGCAAACTTGCATGAGTTTATTAGTCATTCCATGTCAATCATTATTATTATAAGCATATTTTAGGTACCTAGTCAATGTCACTATGCATTTAGCATAAAATTAATATAAAATTTTGGAATGAGTGTTCAATTACTCGCCAGCAGCTTTCTTTTTAAATGCGGAAAACCAGTTTACATTTTGCCAAAAATACAAGTTTATTATGACCAGTATACGTGACCCCACCCTATATGTCTAGCCCACTGTCATGGGTATATAACATGTGTAATTAAACAGCTCTAAGACAACGTACACAAATATTAATTACATGAATATCACCGTTAATTATCACGGCTCGCCCGTTTTGGTTTATCGATTAATACTTTATTGGAATAGCAAATGGTCACACTAAATGGTCGAAATTTAGGCGCTTTACTTCGCAACGCTCAGGACTTTTCATCGAAAATTAATTTAGAAAATGTTATATTGAAATTTAGTTTTGTGATATAAAATTCTTATTTATGACATTTTAAGATCAGCCACTAAATAATTAACACTGTTAAACCAATAGAATTGTATTAAAAACTATACATTTGCATGAATGTTACGTTCTAAAAAATATACATGTAAAAAGTGGACAACAAAAAGTTATTACCCCAAAAATCTATAATACTAAAAAAAACATGAATATGGTGATGTGATCATATGCATATGCGTAAATTTTGAAATTTCCTCTTACTTTATTGAAACATAAATATGATCCAAAATGGAAAGGTAAGATCATATACGGAAAGTACTGGAAAGCTATATAGTTTATAATTTACGCTAATAATTGAGTAGGCCGTAGAGAGCCTAATAATAATGTTGCTAAATAGATGTATATAAAAGGAAGGCAGGTTGCTTTTACCTTGTACCTGAGAAGGTGAGTTTCTTTCCGTTCACTTTCCCACAGTTTTCAGTCGCTCGTAGCTACGACGCAAGAAAGCACAAACATTCATTCTGCTTTCACCGATCTGCTACAAAAGTGAAGAATTAGAAAACATTGTCTGACTTATTGATACGTCGACCTTTCTGTGAATATTTGTTACTCAATTGTTATTTATATTTGTAGCCAACAGGATTTTTTTCTAATTTTGCTAAGAATCGTAAAATTTTTAATACTATTGTAGGGAATAATAAGTGTACTGATGGGGCTGAATATTACAGCAAGCTTTAAGCTGGAATTTTACAGATTGGATTAAATTTTTTGTATTGCATTCCGACTACTGTCCTCATTTTATTTATTGAAGAATTAAATTAAAAATTGGAAGAGGGTGGAAATGGAAGAAAATGAGGGTGGGAGTGCAGAAGCCATGGCGCCGTACCTACCTGTGGATGCCATTCAATTAGATTATTCAATTTCTGCAGTGCCACAAAATTTAAGTGTGTATAAAGTTGGAGATAAGGAGGAGCTTTACAATGTTTCTGCACGACTTGGTATTGTCCATAAGGGTGCATTTCTAGCCTATGACATCAACGGAGAATGGCACAAAAGTTTCCAATTTCAGCATAAAATCACCACTCGCTTGTCGTCAGAGAACTCACAATCAATAATTATATTTCAAGTAAGTTCAAAGTTGTTATTCCTTTCAATATTTTAATTTTCTCTCAACCTTTAAGTCTTGATTGGCGCAATCTCAGAGTTTACCCCAACCACTTACAAAGCAGCTCTACTGGCTAAATAACGTAAAAAAGTCTCTGAATGCCATATCGGATAAGAGTAATAAAACACATTTAACTTTTCAAAAATTGCGAAGTACACAATTTGAGTGATTTAAAAATAAATATAGCTATAATTTAATACTGTTGGATATACTTTGGGGTTTTTGCTGCATCAAAAGATTCTCGTGTCAATGTTACGATTAGTTGTTTTAAGTTCTTATACTCTCATAATAAACATGGTATCTATTTTGTGCCTTATTGGAAAACTTAAATGCTTTCTCTGGGCTTTATAAATAAATAAAAATTGCATGGACTAATAGTAAAGTGCATATGAATTATGTAATTGCAGGCTGTATGGGTGAAAGTTAGTGACGAGACTGTGTTGGTACTTAGCACTAATACTGGATACCAATTTTATAACACGGATGGGGTCAAGCTTGTTGTAAAATTTGATTACCAGCCAGAAGAAGGAGCATATGGAAGGGCCATTGCATCTTGGGGCACAAAAATTCTCATTGGTAAGTGGAAATGTTATTTATTAACGGAACGAGCAGTCTGGCTATTTGCGTGTAAACTTGAGCGTATCTCATACTAGCACTGAGTATCAATAAATGTTTCCTCCACGCTTATTTGTATGTCTGTATCTACAGGTAATGAAAATGGAGAGCTCCTCTCCGTAGAATATGGTAATGGCATTGTGTCTGACTTGGACATTCGTACTATCCACCAAGCTCCGATTACATATATGTATGTGTCCAGAGGAGTCCTCGCGTCAGGAGATGCCATAGGAAATCTTTCTTGCTGGGGCCTCAACAAATTTACTCCGGAGATGACATTCAAAACTCAGTAACCATGATATTTCATATTATTCTGTTTTTATGACATAACCTTTGAAATCTTTTGTGACTATCTACAAATATATTTCAAAACGAAAGTGTTAATCAATTTTGAAAGTTTTATACCTACCTCAAATAGTCAATTTTTGATTTTGGAATTGGAAAGTAACTTGAAATTTTTTTTGTTGAACTGGAGCATTCTTCGTTTTCCAAAATAATAACATGGATTTGGCAATAAAACTTTGCTGTTCATATTAAAAGTACACATGCTTTGCAGAAGGCTCTTGCTTCAAGTTTTCTATTAGGAGTAGAATTGGGAAAGATGAGACTGGGAAGACTGCAGTTCTGCTTGCTGCAACTGTAGGGAATTGCATTGTATGAAGGCAAAAAAATGCACAACTCAAGGAATTATGTTGTGTTTTGTTTTTATTGTAAACAAGGACTGAAGATTGTCTGACAAGCTGTGCAATTTGGAAGTCCTTCTCTGTGGCGACATATGGTTCGGGGACAATAAGGCTTTACGACTTAAAACAAAAAAAGTTACGAGGGAAAATATACGCTCACTCCCGTTGGATTGTGTCGATGGATTTGGCCCAGACTACAGGTTTATTGCTCACAGTTGCTGAAGATGATTTAATTCGCATTTGGCAACTTCATGACGACAAATCAACTGTGGTACGTAACGACAACTTTTTTAATTTCGCTTAGGCACCTACCGTAAATAAATACTCAAACATAACCAATGTACATCGTAAAATTCAATGTTCATGGACAAGAAGGAACAATTTGCATCAGGTGCCCTCACCATCGTCTCAGAGAGCAATAGTCATATTCATACGACTCCTATTTTTGAATTGACAGATCTCACTGCGAACTTACATAAAAGTAAACAATATGGTCCTTGTTGGCGGAAAATTTCTCAATAATTCTGGGACAATGCTGGCGCTATCCAATTATGCATCGAAAGAAGTCTACGTCTACGGACAGTAGACACTAAAATAAATGTACTAAAATTAAAAGACTTCTTTGACGCAATATTGAAAAGGATTCCTAATATTACATCTGTGGGCAACATGAAAAACTATACTGGTAGGCTACAGGGTCGCATGTACTTCAATCCGCACCTAAACAGCAGAAGATGTGCTGGGGAATGATTTTGGTGGTAGTGCCGGCAAAAATATTTATAATTTACAAATGAAAGTCCATGTGGCTTAATGCTCTAAACCCTACATATATTATTGCATAAATGTCATGCAAATGCATAGCATTATGCACATTTTCACTATTCAATATCAAAAAATCTTTTGGAACACTGTACGGGCATAATTCATGCCATGATCACTTATTTTCCACAATGCAAATGTAGCTAGAAGCGCAGTAGTGTAATAATTTCGAAAGAATATTGAAGAGTCGGGGAGAAACAACACAAAGTAAAAAATGAATTCTCAAGATTCCCCACTAGTTAGCAGTTACTCCATTGCTCGCTATGCCATAATCTGCAATGTAAATATCCAACTTGATGTTGACTTATCACTGACCTAAAACTTATGTGACCAATTACATGTTTCCTATCTATAGGTAAGCACAATAAATTTTAAGTCTGTGTGCAAACAATAATCCTGAAATAATTGAAAGTGACCTACAAGCATGATTTCTTCCTAGCCGTTCGTCCAGCTACTGACTCGCAATAACTCGCCATTAGAAACTAACAACGTCGTAAATGAATTCTATCCACCACTCAATAATTAGGGTCCATTTTATATTTAACATATATTATTATATTTGTGCCTACTAATGTACGTCTATCAATCGAAATTTGTGGGGCAAAACTGACTCTGATAGCTTTAATGTACACATCCTAGCATATTTACAAGCGATACATAACTAGCGATACTAAATGCTCCCTCATGTTCAAAATGTGTTTATTCATTTTTTCTACATTATAAATATGGTTACGCTAATTTCTCGTGTAGTTGTATAAATCATATGGTCTTTAAATAAAAGCTTAGAGCAATCATGAAAAACTTATAATAATAATAAAGTTCTCAAATCTCTTTGCATTCAAACCTTGGCTCTCCTTTAATTTGCAACCACATTTAGTTTTTGATAATTTGTAGTAATTATAACTAGTTTTTTTCCAATTCCAAAATATACGAAAAAGCTTCCTTGTCTTTGTTTGTATATTTTTTAATGAAGTCGTGGAATACTATTTTTCTTTTCCGCCATATTAACCATGTTACTGATGAAGAAAAACCTTATGGCTAATATTTTCGTAGTTAATTACGGATTAGAAATAGGCGCATTGGTTACATTTTAATATGGTGTGCATAGTTCAGAAAGTATCCATACCACTTTCATCATGTAAATGTCATTTTGCCTGTTCACGTCTAAATTAAACACCCCAATTTTTTCACGCTTTTATCAACTCGCTGATTTTTACTTCCCCTTCCTGATTTACACAAGCAACTCATAAATATGTTCACCTGAATTGTCAATAGATTTATTAAACTTTTATATGTGTAAACAGATTTCAAGGTTTTCACTTTCCTGTCTTTATAGCGTTTACTAATATTTGTTGGCGACATACGTGTGCTGCAGTAAAATAATTCACAATTTTTTTATGACATTTTCCAAGAAAATCAACAATTTTATTTTCATTCTGTTGTAGGCTCATTGAAAATATTTCAACAAAAATAAAATAGTTTTTGTTTTACTTCACAACATCGACAACTAGTCGATGATTTCATTCTTGATTGTCCCAATTCCACCAATTTCACATTCCACGACGTCTCCTCTCTAAAATAGCAAAAGATGTAGAATCAGCTCAATTTTTTTTCAATTTAAACGTTAATATATTCGTTGTTGGATGTTTCTTAGCAAACCTTAAGAAAGAAGGGTGGTGTCCGGAACACGCCAACTCCCGGAGGAGTACCAGTTAATACAAGATCGCCGGGAAGTAAAGTACAAAACCTGGAAAGTAACCATGTTACTTAATTACATTTTGCTTCATAGAATATTACATCAGTTAGTGGGTTATCAAAGGAGAAATTACTTGGACAAATAGGAGACAATGGCATCGACCCCATGAACCATCTGGTTGGTGTTGCTATCCTGCTCGGTGACACCGTTGACACGACAACTACAATTAGTATAATAAAGACATTCACTTGTAAATTAATGCAAAACTTGAGTAAATAATCTGCAAGCTTTTTAATTAAAACTTTGAGATGAATGAAAATGCTTTTTTGCAACCTTTGCTACCGTCCAGAGTTTTCACAGAATATTTTTACATACACGTGGTATTCTACACTACTCACGCCGCTGTCACGATTATACACAGAATCTGAAGTTACCCCGTTTCAGTTTGTTGCATAGCAAATATTTACATAGATAGGTAATAGGTAGCTACTCAGTTCCTGACTACAACTCTTCTGCCATTATGCAGATGAAAGTATGATCCACTTACCGGATAGGTAGAACGTGAGGATCAGGAAGTTCTGACTTGGTAACAATTTCCGGGCCGATGGGGCAGAAATCGTCCATAGTTTTGCCAATGAGCCATTGCCCTCCGTTCTTCTTTAGCTGCCAATCTCTTGCACTGACATCATGAGCAACAGTGTAGCCAAATACATGCTCAAGAGCTCGCTCCAATGGAATGTCCTTCCCTTTTTTACCAATTATAAACGCCAACTCTACTTCGAAATCCAATTCCTGTAGAAAGCCCAAGAAGATTTAAATATTGTATCAGATTTATTTTAGTTAAAGATTTACAACTAAATTACTCGCAAACCAAGCACCAAACATGTTTACCACATTTGCTCTCTTTTGCTTTATCTGGCAGTAAGAAAGGAATAAATATATTCTAGGTATATGTCATTAACAAAAATATTTTATGGTTACTTTCTACATGGAATAAACAAAAGGAGGATGGCGTGGAAATATTTTGTATAGAATTACTTTGGTGACTTTCGGGTAACGAATTGGCTCAAAGGGGCCAGTGATGCTGCTGGCAAATTTACTGAACAAAATGGGTTCCACTGGGACAGGAACATTTTGCTCTTCACAATGATCTTTGTAGTTCATGCCGACACACACAACTTTGTCTGGATTCAAAATTGGGGCTAGCAATTTAACCTGGTCCATTGGAATACGCTCTTTGATCTCACTTAGCTTTATCCTGTTGTGAATAACAATATTTCATATTAATTATCACATAGCATATGACATTTTCTCTGCACAAATCACAAACCCTTGATATACACAAAAATTTAATCGACATAAATTAAAAATCTGTCACGCATTTATATAATATATTGCTATATAAGTAAAATATTTCTTTTAATGTAGGTAAAGTATCATAGGTCGATGGAATTGTGTAGAATTATTGATAATATAATGAAGATGTAAAATAGCACTGAAAATACAAATCTAGAGCTGAGCATGAAATGAACATTCATTTCTATGTAGAAAAGTATTTTTTCATGTGTAGCTATACCCTGTCGAATTCTTATGAACTGTTTTATTTAAACTGTAATAGTAAGAGCCATAGGAAAATATATTGGTTTCATTTCATATGCATATGTGTAGCAACATTATTACGTAAAGTTTAAGATGATAATAAGTGATTTACTTCTCAATTTCCTCCAAGAAATCCCCATGATGAGATAAAATCTCCAAGAGACTGTTTGGCAACCCAGGTTTGATGCTCTTCAAATTTATGATTTCCTGTCCCACTCGCAAACCAACTTCTCTGGTTGTCAGATCACTTCGAAGAATGTATTGTACGAATCTCATTTTCAGTCCCTTATACTCCGACTCTTAAATAACACCAAACAATTGACTTTACAGAAACAATAAACGTCTTTCTTGCAAGCCAAGAAGAATTAGTTACTGTAAACGTCCATACGCAGAGTGCAAACTACGAATGCAAGAAGCAGAGAGAAGTGTTGTTCAACCAGGCAGCAATTAAATTATATCATATATATGTTATGGCATATATACTTAACCTTGAATTAATTGCCAACACACTTTTATTAAGCAAAAAGCACGGCTATATGGTAGATGCAATAAACAAGAGCATAAATACATGTCAGTTGGTGTGCCTACAAATTTCCACACGCAGTCCGTTCCATTCAAACACTCCACGTATGCATTGCGTTATTGGCTAGCTGAGAGTTAAATAGTATTGAATGTTGTATCTGCATATGACAGAATGAATCAGATTAAGATACAACAAATTAGAATGACACTCTGATACGGCGATAATGTAACTACCGTAAATGTCCATTAAAGTCACCATCACACACACACAAATAGTTTTGGAAATATTTAACCTAAAATTCTGTTGATGAATGAAAACTTGCAAAATAATTTCTCAAATAATTCATAGATTCATTTTCTGTCACTGAACGGGTGAATAGAGTCACTAAATGACTTGTTCCTTGCTCTAAGAGAGGTTCTTAAAATTTCTAAATCACCCAGAGGGTACTATTGGCACTAATCAGTGAGACCAGATACTAAGATATACAAGGATACTATGTAATGATTGTTAAAATAAATGAATTATTCTTAAAAAAATAAATTAAAGCACCCATAATGAAAAATCTCATTTTATAGTTGAATGTTGCAATACTGAATAATTTAAAATTTTCATGAATAAATGAGAAACAAAAGGACATTTTGGATAAAAAAGAGTTGTAAAGAATAGTTAATGTATATCATAATAATTTTACGTTCCGGTACAATATATGATACCTATACATCATATAAAAATTAATATGGGTACATGGAAAACAGATTTGTGTAGAGTTAGCTTAGCCTAGGAGAGAGGATCTGCATAAATAGCCTTAAATTCTCAATCCCCTTCAAATGAATTTCCTGGCTACACCCTTGTTTCTGGGGAATGTACATCCATTTCATGTAGTTGTATTCTTTGTTGGATGAAAATAGATTAATACAGTAAAATGACATAAAAGGAGCTTCGTTAGTTCTATACCTTCCGTTCACAACAAAGAATTGATATTGATGACTAATAATTCTTAATTCTTAAAATAAAACATCTTTTCTAACAAATATTGATACTCAATCCGTAATTTTAGCGAATGAGATTAGAATTTTTATGCGAATACGAGAGGCGAAAAAAATACTACCTGATGATTGTGATAATAGATATTTTTACGGTATTGCGATGTACTTATCTTGCGGGATACGTTTTACAAAATGTTGCTTGAAATAAAAGGTTTGTTAGTGTACCAATATAAGCCGACTGCTTCTACACAGCTGTTGTGATTAAGACGATTAATGGCAAGTGTTCAATTAAAATCTGTAAGATTATTAAATAATCAGATTTGCAAAGCAATGGAATGCGTTTTGCTGCTGTATATTAGTAACGAATGAATAGCTTAAGGTTTCATTCCACATATATATGAAGTTCTAATCCATACATCTCTATTATTCATATATTCGGTCTCCACATTATGTAATACTGATTTTGCTTTTTATTCACATGACGCATAAATGACATCTAATGATTGAATTAAATCAAAAATTGCCTACGCATAGTAGATTTGGTTTTGAAACAGATGCATTGTTGACGAGATGGAGAATACAGTGACTATAGCTAATTGTATAATGATTTATACATACGATGATGCTTTAATGCAATATTGATTTATAATCTAACACATTTCGTTCTGCTATCATGAACGGAGCAATAAATTAATAGAATTTGAAGTTATTTGAACATTATAACAACTACTTGTATTACTTCATTTACACTGGATACAAATTATTAGATATCCATGGCAAAAACGTACGACGATGTACATGGACAGTCTACATTAATTAACATATGTATAATCAATTAAGGTGGGTGACTTCTTCTATTTTGCGGCTGGGGCTGGGGCTGTCTTGCTCTTAGGTTTCAAGTACCATAACAGTGCTATGGTGCCTACGACAGCATATGTGGCTCGTGCGACCTAATCAGACCAAATTGACATTAGATATTAACTGTTGTTAAACTTAATAAAATAAAAACATTTGTTAAAGAGATCTTAGAGAAAACCTACATTTGCTCTGCCGTTAATAGTGACTGAATTAAAGGTCTTGGATAAGCCCTTCAGTTGAGCTGCGGCAGCGTCTTCTCCGGCCATTATACCTGCAATAAAATTTAAACCATTTAATCCAACTCTTCATAACCAGTAACAAAGATTCAATATAAATGGAAACTACTCTACCATGAAAGGCTCTCTCCCTGCTTGCGATAAAATTCCAACAGCAGATCCACATTGCGCATTTTTGAATGGTTAATTACTTAAAATATTCTCTATTCACTTTCTACATATATTTAATGTGTAGCGGAAGCTACATTATCCAAACGTAATTTGTGCGATAACTCATGAACGCAATGAAACAGCTCGTTTAAATTTTTTGTAACTGCTCTTCAGGTAAAACACTCTCAGACCTGAAAGAATTCTGGGATACTCATTTGGGGAGGGGTACAAAATTTTTCCAAAAATAATTTTTAATAAAAGGATTAAGATACTTCTTCCAAATAGTCAATACATGTTAAGTAAAAAGGGAATTTTAAAAATTAAAATGGGAGAAATTGAATATTTTATAATGGGGGAGAAGTACACAATTTTGGAAATTAAAATGGGAGAAATTGAATATTTTATAATGGGGGAGAAGTACACAATTTTGGAAATTGAAATGGGAGAAATCGAGTACCTCTTTCGGGGGCTAATGCTTTTCCTCCATCGCGCATGTCGTTTTTTGGTTATGTATCCTTTTTAAGTTGTGTACTAAGAGCTAAAAATTATTTTTTCACAATGTTCAGCCGAAACTTGAAAACAAACTGGGCAATTAAATTGTTTTTTGCAGACCCCCTTCGTAGGTTCAGGAGGACTAGTAGGCTCCAAATTGTTAAGAATTGTGTTTAGTAAGCTTAAAATAAATTCTCAAAAAGTTGGAGACATCTTCCTTTGTTCGGAAAAAATGTTTAAAGACCAATGAGGTTGGAAATAAGGTTGAAATTTCTATAAAATCGAGCCTTCTGGTGCTCCGGAAATACTTAAGCTTCATTTTCTATACTGTATGACCTGATTGACACAAAACTATTCGAATTTTGCATGAATGAAGATGTGAGATAGGGAAACGAATGTATTCTGTTCTAAACTGTCTCGGCCCTTAAATCACAAATTGTCTAGAATAGCAAGTCAGGCAATTTGTGACCCACGATTTTAGGTTGTCCAGTTTTTTCATACATTATTTCTTTCATATAGTATACATATGCCCCTTTAATTGGTGGAGGATTATCTGTACATTTGTATTGGTAAGTCAATGGATATTAGACAAATAGTATTAGCATATGAGAGAATCTAGTCATGAATGTAATTTGCAATCTGTGTATGAAACGAAACCGTACTATGATAACGCAATCTTATAAAATATGTATGGTGATTTTTTGAAAGCCAACAAAATCAGAGTTATGAGGGACAATTTCAATAAATGTTTATAAATGTGTGGAGACAAACGGAAGAAATTGAGTTTGAGAAAGTTTAGAAACGAATAGCGATAATAGTGAACCTTTCTAATAATGTTTTTAAAATTGATGATACAACTTTGAAATTTATTATGAAAGCAATAATATTTGTCGTTACGGTATCCTAAGCCATCCATGTATATAAAAGTCTATTGTATTACTAATATAATATTATGTTTTTTAATATTATGGATATGTTTCCTCCAGCCACCAGCTGAGAGTGAAGCAGATATTCACATTTTGAGTTGCACTCCGGTGTTATTTTTTAGCCGGCCAAGCCCAGATCTGATATCCTCTAAGTAGCGAATGTTAAAATTATTACCTTACAAAATTGAAAAACTTACAAAGACTCTCCAAACAACTTGCAACTTTTCACAATTTATCTCCAAAAATTATGGCGTAGTAAGTTCGTTTTTGAGAGAGAAACTTGAAGTTGCAGAGCAGTAGTAGTCAATGTGTAATGGCGGAGCCCTCAATAGTAGCGCATGCTTTAGTTGGTCACAATTCATTCATCTAAAGAGCGCCAAACATCCGAATTTAAATATTTGTATTTCCTTGAGAGGCAGTATTATTTTATAAGGTAAAGTAAGAACAACTTTTTTGGTAACTGTTGTCAATATTATTTAAGTTTCTTTATTTTCTTTTGACTGAGATAAATATTCTTTCGAACATTATATTGTCTTTTAGTTCATCCGAGAAAACCGATCGGGAGTGAGAACGTAAAAGGGTTTGTTCAAATAAAGAGTATTTCTCCACTCTAACCGAACCGGAGGCCTCGGTTCTTTCTTGCTTTTGGTCATTTGATCCCCCAATAAATATAATTTGATACTTCGTCTGGTATCCATAAAAAGCATTTTAATTAATTTTTATTCCATAAAGCAGCGAATGTGGTTTACAGGTCGGAATTTAAGACTCTTACTGTCAGATATTTATTGCAAAAAGGATTTTGTTCTCTGCCAATCTCGATTGATTCGTCATTCTATGCAAATGGCCATGAATCCGAAAAATGCGTTGGAATTTTGGAGATGTGCAGGAAGTTCTTATCAAGATTCACTCGGAACAAAATCTGCTGTATTGATAGATCTAAGTGGGACTATTCATATTGAAAATGAACCGACACCGGAAGCTGTCAATAGCCTGGCCAGGTTCGAATGTTGTTTATTATTATTCATGTAAAACAGATAAATGTTTGTCTTAAAATTATGATTGTTTTGATCCTTGGTTTAATTGATTGATTTTTTACAGACTTCGGAATGCAGGATTAAAGATCAAGTTTGTTACGAATACCACCAAAGAATCTAAGAGAATTTTATATGATAAACTGACACAAATCGGGTTTTCTTTGAAAACAGAGGAAATATTCACGTCGTTAACAGCAGCTGCTAATTACCTAAAACATAACAGTAAGAATAAGAACTATATATTATAAATATTATATCAAAATTGGTACAGGGTTATATAGATAAACTTTAATTTTTCTTGTAATCATAAATATAACTGGAATGTTTCTGTTTTTTTAGATTTCTCTGCAAATCTATTAATTGAAGATTGTGCGAAAGAAGATTTTACTGGTATTGTAACGGAAGTTACTAACCCTGACACTGTGGTAGTTGGACTGGCTCCAAGTAAATTTAATTATGAAACGTTGACTGTCGCCTTTCAGTATGTGCTATTTTTCGCTCAGGTTTATAAATTCTAATCCCGAATATTTTGATATACATTGAATTTTATTAAACACTAGGCAAATTCTACAAGGCGCAAATATAGTGGCTGTGCACAAAGGAAAATATTTCGCAAAAAAAGGAGGTTTGGCTTTAGGACCTGGACCATTTGTGGCCTCGTTAGAATATGCAACTGGGAAAGAAGCAACAGTAATAGGAAAACCTAGTAAAGACTTTTTTTTGGCTGCACTAAAAGACGTTGATTGTGAACCGGCCGAAGCTATTATGATTGGAGATGTAAGACTGTTTAGATGTACCAATACTTAAAATGCTTTTTGTCTTGAAATGTTCGTGAATCAATTATAATTTACTTTGTAATTATTCAGGATGTAACCGATGACGTTTTGGGTGCACTCAATATTGGAGTAACAGGCGTTCTGGTAAAAACAGGTAAATATATTGAGGGAGATGATAAAAAGTTACCTTTAATGAAGCCCCATTTGATCGCAGACAGTTTTTGTGATGCTGTAAAATATATTTTAGTTGCAATTGCTATTAAAAAAGGAATAGCAATAGATAATATAGATTTTGATGAACTAGCTTTAAAAATTAAAAACCAGAGCACGAAGTAGATATTTTAAAAAGCCATATAATATATGTAGATACAATTGTATGCTGATCATTATTGTCAATGACTTTTTACAAAAATAAACAATAAAATGAATTTGTGGGAGATTGACGAATTCGACGTAAGTTTATTTTAAAATACGATGACATTACAAAATTGAAAATATGCTGTAAAGTAAATTGTAAAGTTACGTATGTATGATTTGGAAAACAATGACTTGCACTAGACATTTAAGTAATGTACTAACTATTATTTTTATCAATCCATTCTGATTTGGTATAAAACATTTCAGTAGCGTACTGAAACAATGCTACCATAATAGTGTAGGCGATTAAGCCACAAATTATTCATGATTATCATAATTAATGTATTATTGTAGTAGACCCTTGCCACGATAGCACGTAGAAATACTTTTTATAGTTTCTTATTTATTATTAGCAGGCACGGCCTGAAATAGAAAAATTGAACATAAGGAATAGTAGTACAGTAATACTGAATTACGACATACTTATTGGTACCTATATACTTACGAAACGACTTTCAAAACAATAGGTACCTATCAACGTCCAAACATTCGAGATTATCACTAAATGACCATCACATTTCTATAAAAATACCATATCAAACTGACAAGTTGAGTTTGGTTTATCACGTCTGAGGCACATGCACATTTACAATTTTTCAATTACATTTAACAACGTAAAGGATTCATTCTTATAGTAATTTACAGATGTGTCAATATGTTATGCATTAAATATTAGAACATTCTGGAATACAAAAATTCGAAAAACCATGTTACATTATTCTTTTCAGTTTCCAAAGTTCCGTTGGCTGTTAAATACACGCATAATTCTCTGAAAAAGAAACTCCCAAAGAACTAGCATTTTGACAGAGGATTAAAATTACATAATTCTTCCTTTCTGGCAAGCAATTTTCATCTTGCCTTGATTTATAACCCTGAAGAGAGTTTAGCCGACTACAGTTTTCAGTAATCACCAATAAAATGCTAATGAAAACTACGACAAAACCAAAATTACGTAAAGGTAATACGCATTGCTTAATTAACAACATGTGCCAACTCAATTTTCTTTTGCTGACATTCCATAAAAGATTCCCCATAATTACTAGATAGATGCAAATTGTAATAGCATATACTTTGAAAAAAAAATACATAGAACCTTATTGTTTACTTACTCAATTTGGAATAAAAAATAACAGAACTGTCAAAAAGAAAAGTTTTAGTTTGGCAGAACAAGGATTAACTATAATTTAAAAAAATATATGATTGAATTACATAATCTGTTATAGGATGACAATTTTCATGTAGATTTACTAAATACGTAGTAATTGTCTCCTTGTCATTTGTATTTCATGCATTGCTACTTTGCTACAACTCACTCTAGTTTATTATGCCCAAATTAAAGCCCTATAAAGTAGCACCGTGCTTTTTTAGCTGCCTGGTTACTTTATGTCATCATGTCTGTATCTTATTCAAAGTGACAGCAATTTGTGTTTCATGTATGATCAGATGACATAACAAAGTCAGATACTGTTATATTGTTCGACATATAACAAGCTACTAAACTATGAAATAGTCTATGATTTTAGTTAGTAGTCCTGGGAAAACCTATTTCGTATTAGTAGGGGAAGGAAAGTTCTGAATTGATTTTGTTGGAGAGTTTCTGAACATCCAGGACTATGTAGGTCGTTTTCAATGCCTAACTACAAAGTTTGCATTTTGTTGTACATACATACACAGTAGATAGATACACAGCTATAATATAAGTCGTTCTCTCCCTAATGCACTATATAATAGGAGAAGAGAATTACTATGTGTTTATGTAGATACATATCATTATAATAGTTGTTGTTGGGATAATTATTTCTTAAATGTAATTGTTATGCACTGTTGTTATTTGTTTAACTGTGCTCTATTCCTTGGATACTGATTGTACTGCACAATATTATGTATTAATCCTACAACGTACTTATCTGCCAATGCATCATTAACTTATCAAAATGTATATATAATTAGCGTGTGAATTTATAAGTACTTATTCATTGCTGTAGTTTGTTTTAGTTTAAAGCATGTAAACTACAAACGATGAGAAAAATAAGAAAAAACATATAGGCAGGTTTATACTAGACTATTCATGGATTTTCACACAAAAAAAGTTTGACTACATATGATATATGCATATATGCATGCTATAGTAATCTGATATATGATAGTACTAAAGAGAATGGATATACATGAGATGGGTAATAAACGAGGAATGAATATGAAATTAGCCCATATCTGGGATGGGTATTATACGTATAGCACAAAAGCACAGCTTGGATACTAATAAGAGCCTTTGTCAAAAATTAGAATCTAGAATAATCCCAAGTTAACAGTGATTACATAATACTTATAGTAATTAGCTATATCTGTCATTGTTACTGTTTTGTGATTAATAGGCACATATCAATACACTTTTACACATTTACATTTTCATAGTCATGCAGATTGAATCATTGTAGTGACTATGACTAAATAGGATCATCATATTAAAAAATATCAATATAATGGTTATTGTAATTAGAAAAAGCCGACACCTATTTATATGTACACAATAATTGTTCTACGCAATAAAAATAAAATAGAAAAAAATCTTTGAGAAAGAGAATGACAACTCGAACGTGTGCTTTAGTTATCGTACAGATGATAATTATAAGTAGGTATTGTTAATTAATCTAGCTAGCTATACATAGTAGGGTAGGGCTAGATATTGAAATTCCTGAGCTTGTATGTGTATAATGAGGAGCTCAACAATACTTTTGGCTCATAAAATCACAACCTTGAGGATTTTGACGCTTTTATGAGATAGTAGCAAAGATTTTAGATTTCCAGACTGGAGTTTTAAAGTAGATTAGGCTACATTTCCCAGAGGACATATTAAAACGCCGTGGGATATTTGTGGCCCCACCGTAGTCGGACACACTCGTGCTACAAACTATGTATACATACTGTTTACTAATGAATCTGTAGAATAATTAGTAGGTTTTTTGTGGATTAGTTAGGAATACTGAAATACTGTCAGATAAATTGGTTCGGATGAGAGTCGTTTCTTCCATTATTCCATGCATTTAAATATCACCCTCCTTTCCCTCCCTCTCCTTCCTATGGATGGACAATTGTTTGCTCGCTGACAGGACTTTCCAAGGAATTGCTAAGAATGGAATTCAGCGTGCTATCCGATAAAGTAGTACTGCTCCGTGGCATATCTGAATTTGAGAGGAGCGACTGGGAATTTTGATGCAGAGTCACATAGACATCGTTTTGGGTGCGGGCCATGATGCGAACGAGGTTTTTGTGGACAGAGACGCGGACCGAGGGCTGGTAGAAAAGTTCTCCGTCGCAATTCCACAGACTGTGATTCTTTTTCTGTTGTCTGGCGTCGCAGCCACAAGCGGAGAGGGACGAGGAGCTGCCGCCGTCGACAGAAGTGATTCCCCCCGTGGATTCCGTGCCGAGTTGAGTGGAGCAGCATTGCATGGGAGTGAAGATGAACTCGTCCACTCGGTAGCGCTCCACAAACGGCAGTGCGAACTGGAAATAAGAAAAAGGAGTAAGCGTCGTCTGCCGTGCAGGAGAATGTGGCGTAAAAGGTCAAAGAATGAGTGGATTACCGCTCTGCGACTATCGCCGCCTGTTCGGAGTAAATATCGAAGGTGATTGAGCCGGGAAGCTTTTCTTATGAGAATCAGATCAATGTGACCATCGGAGAGATGAGCAAAGGGAGCTATTCCTAGCGGAGAGAGTGCGCAGCGACAACTTATGTTTGCTCCAGATATTCCTAGAAAACGACCTTCCACTCTCTTCCACTCTCCCACTGGCCTTTCACTCTTAGAGGCTGCAATGCAATCTTCACAACCGTTTCCTCCTGCACATTGTGTCGGAATTCTGCGATAGTCATCTACGGCCACCCGCATATCTACGCTTCCTTCGTATGTTGCATGTCCCAGAAACTTGCGCAGACCTGTGTGTGTATTTAACAAAATATTGATGTTTTCTAGATCAACACAGTCCTCAACTCTGATGCTACTTAAATTACTCCTCGTTTACTTAAATGCCTTTCTGGGGATTATTCTTCAGTGCCGTGCACTCCTTACGATCTACTTATCTCTAACAACGGAAATTGCTTTCCCCCACAATCCACTTGTCAGGGATTAGCGGAGATTAGTTACAGATGTAATTATAGGAGGGTTCTTACCCGCGTAGTCGTATCTCTTAGGCCCCATCCACCGCAAATTTTCAGAGTACAGCATCGTGTCTGCCAAATGACCGTAAGACATCTGACCTACTATAAAGCGACTAATCCCAGAATGTGTGTGTATAGCCCCGACATCCAGGGGAAGTGTTCCTCCCAGGATGATATGAATGGCTGCAGTCTTCGGATCACCCGTTCCATGCAAAGTGTGCGCTAATGCATTACTGGATCCTGCCGGAATCACCGCCACCGGCAATGCAGCTGCTTTCAAATCACTCTCATCCAGCGAAACTGAAGATGAAAATCCTCTCGTCAGCAGCCCACTCACCTACTCGTCAAACATCATCAATTTTACGATTAGTAACATCTCCACTCTAATTCTCCCAACTTCTGGAGATGTTAATTACCACTTCGCAGATAGTGCCGTCCCCCCCAACGCCAACCACCACGTCGTACTCCCCAAGCTTCTCTTCACTCATTGCCGCTAGAAACTCCGTGGCATGATTCCGTCTCTGCGTGTGCACTACTGTCCATTTTACATCTCCCACTTCTAAAATCGGTTTCACTTGATGCTCGAAGATTGACACCGCTTTCCTTTTTCCTCCGTATGGATTTATAAAAAATAGCAAATTCTTCGGTCTGTACTTCAACTCTATCCAATACAAAAAAATATTATTATATGATTTATCGAAGGCTGTAATGTTAAGTTGCGGAAGAAACTTTGTGTGAAAGGTTCGTCTGTCTGTATTTATTTTTGTCTTTGTTCGATAAGTCATTAGTGGATTGAGGCGTCCAAATTTAATGCACGTCTTCTTGAGGTGAAAAGAAAGTCAAAAAGGGAGAGATGTAAAAAATTTTAAACATCTATTTTCATTTAAATCGATTACCATAAAAAGTTAAAGATTTGTCTACATGTTACTTAGCTAAAATGTAAGTTTTTTAATTGAAAATTGGTATTTTTTAGTAACATCCATATTGAATGTAAGTTTAAAAAAATTATCAAAACATGATTTTTTTCTAAAATGTATTGAGATCATTTGTTAATTTTTTGTACATGTGTTTTAGAAATAGTTTTAAAATGGGGTAAATTAGATAGGAATACCATGATAGCGCTTCTTCAACTTTAGTACATACATTTTTGCAAGGTTTATTGCTAAGTTATTTATGTGTTACACACCATTGAGACCGGCTTGAATGGCAGATAACCAAGTGTTGAGCAACGAATAATCGTCATGAGCCATTTGTAATTTCATCACACTCCAATCTTCGGAATTTTTCTTTCTTTGAGCATAGTGAACAATAAGAGATTGAGCTGCGACCGGCTTCTCTCGAAGTGGATTGAAAGCAACGCAGCAACGGGAACGCACGGATTTCGGGTCGTTGTTGTTTCTGCAAAGAATTTCTACGGCTATGATATCTCTTAGTTTTGCGTTCATCCATTCCGACATATCTTCTCCTCCTGAAAATAAAATTGTTATAAAATTTATATTTTGTTGTCGGTAAATAGTTCAATTATACATATCATTTTCGATTTGCTTCATTAAATTGGGCATATAGTTATAAAAGTACTGTAGAGAACTTGGAATCTAATAAGCAATAAAAACTGTCATAGCTACTTTTGGAATTGGGATTCGAAATAATGCTATTACCTACGTCGCTTTTAATGTGTAGCAGGAAGAAAACTGGGACAAAATTACCTTCAAATTTCCGTAGCATGTATTTGAAGATGTAATAATGAGATTATTTAAGGCCTTAAGTATAAAATAACGTCTATTCAATTTCAATTATGGAAATTGTATAGAAATGACAGGAAATTATTGCAAATTCTGACTTCCTGCTCACCATTTCCTAATCATAGGGACTTTGGAACTTAGTTATCATAATGTTTTCCTAACATATTGTAAATCCTATATTAGAGTCCATGTAGGAGTAACTCCGGAATCTGGGGAAAGGAAATAGCAGCAATGCGTTTATGTAAAGGTTTGACAATTTTAGAATCTTATCATGACTGCCATTCCATTTCAGTTGATGTATTATTTTAGCATCCTATTACATTATGATGAAAAGGGGAAATGGATAAAATTGAACTGAATGAGTATGTTTCCAGTAGGAAGGTAGATGTGGATATCACCCGTATATATGGGACTAAATATGTCCCATATAGGGACTACAGGTACATAACAGTCTACTAATTGTTTATTCTCACGATGATAAATTATGTGAAACAAAGCAGGGCGTAGTTATGAATTTTCTATTATTGCGTTAGAACTGTAATGCAATGATCTGTGAGGTGGAAAAAAAGTGAATCTTTTAATAATTACTTTCTTTCCCTGTTTGTTGGCAGGAAAAAGTGAGAGGCTTCAACCTGAGAGACGTGCATTTGAAAAATGTATGATGTGGTTAGGGTTCCTGGTAGAAAGTGATGCCACATTTGAGCCTTGAGTCTGGATGGTCTGGAAGATTATTATTTATCCCTATACTTTAGCTTGCAGCACAGAGCACAGCGCGTAGCCAGTAGCTTTTAATACTTTCGACGTCTATGTAACAGAATTCCAAGGAATTTTTCTGTTGGGAAGATGTACGTTTAACTGTAGACTGGGGAAATCGATTTTTATTAATATTTATATTCAGGTTCTGGATTTATGGTACGGAAGGTCGTAAGGCTGCTGTCATTTTAGAAATGGGATTGTAGGGAAGGCTCTTGGCAATAGATAAGCAACTGCATCTCCTCGTGAATATTCGATAGTTTCATATTTCTCATGGCATTAGACGAATGAGGGATTTTAGGTTTTGACGTGCACTTGACACATTTTGTCGACTGTGTGCAGACTGAGCTGTGGCTGGGAGTTGGGAGTAAGTAGTGGGATTGTGGGTTAGCATCACTCAATGTCAAGCCTGACAATGCAATAGTTTCCACGAGTAAGAGAGCAATGAAATGCAATGCATGCAATAAATCAGCTCTTCGTGCTCTATGCAACTAATATTACATTTATAATGCATCAGAGCCATATCCTCGCTCCACAGATACATCAAAGTCGAAACCTATTCCTTCCTAACAATGAAATCGCAAGTGTTCGATTTCGGCGAGACTTTGAATTTTGGCATGTAGTCAACAGAGAAACCCAATGCCCTATTGACACTGCGATAATAAAGCTTTTATTTCACTACGCACTTTTGCTGACGACAGCTTAATGGAAAATATTTTTTGCCACGCTTGCAGTCACGTACCGTGCACAGTGCACATACTTCTCTCTACTCCAACATTAACAGCTTTGCCTCTTTTTGCAACAAGGCCAAATTCCCTTATTGAACACATATTTCAAATCTTTTCTCATACATTTATTGTTGCTACCTGGTCCAGTCATACATCTAAATGTCTACATCTTAGAAATGGGAAATCATTAAATCACCTATTCATACTATTGGCGCTAAATGCCCATAAATCTTGTCAAGTAGATCAGTAATATTGTTGTAATTAATATTTATGTACTTAATTGCTTGATTTATTTATAACAGAAACTTTTAGTTTAATGTTTTCAGTGAAAGTCTCAACCATCGGAAATGCACCTATGATGCTCTTATTATCGCAGTATCTGTTAAAACTGAAACTCAATCACTGGAACTGACATATTTATTCTGCATATGTAATTAATAATCATTGTGTCTCATTAGTGTAACGGCAAAGTGTGATAATCCCTTTTTATCTATACAGACGTATCTGACCTAAACGTGAATATAATTAAATCGATGGGATTTGGAAAGTATGAGACAATGACGACAATGAGAGATAGATTGACTGCTTAGGCGACACGCCACGCAAGGATACAATCTCTGATATTTATTTTCCAGTCCAATAATTTGCATTCTAACTAGAGAAGTATGATTGGATGAAATGTGATGATAAGACTATTATCATAAGTACTAATAATGATAATGGGGCACTAACCACTCTTTTGCGGGCACCAAGTGATTTGATGATGGTACAAGAAAACCGAGTAAGGCGAACCGTTGAAACTAAAAGTTTCGCGCAGGATTGGATCGTGCTTTCCCATCGTGAACAGGACAGGACAGAAGGTCGTCGCAGTTAGATCGGATTCAGATTGTCGTCTCGCTCGTTTCCTCTGCTACGCCTTTCGCTCGACCGCGTACAGAGTCAGATATTAATTAGAGTCGTAGGCTGCGACTGTTTATTGACTTCCCAGTCTCTCCTCTTAATTTCCTACGCTTAATTCGGAGTAAATTTTTTGCGTCCCGTCCAATCTTATGCACGCCAAGCCCAATGGGATCTGTAACAGAAACATAGCATAACAAAGTCAAATAAATAATTGAAAAAGTCATTTTCTACTTTAGCGAAGTGCTTCTAGGATATAATTAACAGACAGCACACACAACTCTCTGTGTCAATGCAATGTAATTTACGCTTAACTTACTTGGGCCTTCAACGATGCCTGCCCTTTCCTCTAATCTTCCCATACTTTGGTATCTTATTAATACACAGACGGATATTCATTCTCTAATTTCGCATAATGTTTCGACGGAATATCCCAGTGAATTAACTACGTGGCGTATACTGTTGTAAATATTATTCATGGAGCATGATGAGCAATTTTCGAAGCAATTTGCAACAAATAACTAGAAACGATCCCTTTGATTCAAAAATCAATACTAATAACGCCATCACAATCTCGAATGATCTTAGTTCGTCATCTTATTTAAATTTTCATTACAATCTATCAATTAAGGTAATAAGATTTTCAGGAATAATGACTTTAATTTAAATACTAAATGAGTTGAACAAAGAAACCTGGGGAGAAAATACCAGTGTCACGAAAACTTTTAGATTGACATGAATTCTTTCTGAGTTTCTCCCATGAAACATTTTTATGTTGTGAAAGTATTAAGGAGAGAATACAGTACTTATGTGGTGTGATGGTAAAGTAAATGTCTAGTTGTAAACGAAAACTAATTCGTAGACATTGTCTCTGATAGTAACTATTTAAATTTAGCGCACAAATGCCAGTAAAAATAAATTATCCTTACTAATTAAATTCCATGAAAATGTCAATTATTATCAAAAGTAAATGCAAAAATAGAAAGAACGGACATTTTTGTGTGACTTAATTGGGTTTACATGCATCAGATTTATCTAAAAGTATCAAAAAATTAGCGACATCAACGGATGCCGGAGGATGACAAACTTCACATTATTTGTATGGTATATATACAAGAATCCTGCTTCAACTTGGCGGAAGCGCAGTAGAGGCCATGTAGTGTGCACTGAATGGCCATTACGTTATCGCCTGCCGGTGCACACTGCACAGTTGCCCGTGCCACGTATGACAGTGCCATTGGCCGCTCAGCTACCAGCTTGGTAGCGGGGCGGCGTATGAGACCATGACGACTGCCCCCTTCAGGGAATATCGCCCTTAATTGGTCAATATCAAAAATTGCGCTTCCAGAGTCGGCGCAGAGTACGACTCTGCATGCCTTCTTTTTGCATTTTTTATGTGCCCGTTTGGGCTATTACTACACATTGAAACTGCTGGTAACTATTATCTTTTGTAGTTAATATGTACACAATTGATGACAATGGGAGATAAAATTCAATTGCTGATACTTTAAAGTGCCAAAGTGGTGCAATGCTCTCTTTCTCTCTTTTTAGGTTACACCAATATTATTATTGTACAAAGAATAAGAAAGGAGCAGAAATGGAATAAGAATGGTGGGACTTACCGTAAGTAGGAGAGTTAGCTTTTGTATTCTTAAATTAGATTGTGAGATGAGAACTAAAAGTCCTGATCTATATTTACAACATCGGACTCTAAACTTAGAACTTAAAAGAGAGTTTGCATGGTTGTAGCTAAAATAAAATGATAGTGAAATTGAAAAGCGGAGATAAATGTGTCTGGGTTTCTTCGCCCGAGTGACTCCAACACCGGAAATTATTCAATGGAATTTAATTACCGAGTGGCAATGGCATGAAAGAAGAAGGAGAATGTAAGGAGGCAAATAACAGACAAAAGAATCACTTCCAAGTTTTAGACTTTGCGATTTGTCAACAAGTTCCAAAATAGAAATGACAGAACTTTGCATTTGAACATGACAAGAGCTCCATGTATTTCATTGACAGGCAGAGAGATGTAGAAGTTTTAAGGTCTTCCTGCAGTGTCTGCAGTACAGACCACACTCAGATAATTAAAATATTTTCTTTATTAAATAATCCCACAAAACATTTGTTTTAATTAATACAGTATATAGTGTAGTAGAGTGACTGCCACTCTTACAATAAGGAGTAGAGAATTCATCGGATCGATAAAGGTGACAAAAACATTCTACATGTACAGAATTTGGGTTAGTACTCTAGATGTAATTCAGATTTGGGTTAATTTGTCAGAGAATTCGAAATTCTGTATATTGTCAAATAAATACGAAACTAGAATAGTATATATGTAGATAATGACAAATTGAAAACAAACAATACTAAAGCTACTAATGCATCATTGCAATAGCCGTACAAATTGCTTTACGTCAAATAAGCTGGGCTGAGTGAGTAGTCAAAGGGGTAAACACGTTCTGCATTATTGAACTGATATTGATTTTAAATTAATATGGTGGCTTTTACTCGTCATGGATCAAAATAATGTTAATTCGATAACTAGCAATTTTCCAAATGCTGCATGATGTTGAGAAAACATCAGTAAATTATTTATATTGCATTGCATCACAATGACGTTAGCCTCAAGTAAAAGATATTATTACTGTGTAAGTGCTAGAGAACAATGCTTTGAGTATTAGAAGTCTTTGTTTTTGCAATTTCTCTTCGGCAATAATTGACTTTATATAATATTTAGATAATTTTTGCAAATATATTTTCATTGGATTTCTAAACGAAATCAGTCTGTTTGGGAACAATAGCAGGTTCATTACATTGCAAATGGTGATGTCTAGAGGCTACCAAAAATTAGCAATCGTAAGCAAAAGATAATTTTGCGGTTTTCCAACCAAAGGATATTACTTTGCTTTGCCTGCTCAAGCGTAGACGTTCGTGATGAATTGGATGGAAGGAAGGCAGACTAATAATAATACAAGATACAGCATAATTCTGCAATTTTATTTGCTGTTCTCTGCCCAAGTTGTTTGGGAGGTGTATTAAACGCGTCACTGTGTTGGCCTTGTACTTGAACACGGGCTTTCCTATGAAAGTCCTCATTATCTATTCGTATCTCTACTGCTGACTTGATTTTAGTGCCATGTGAGTAGCGGATAAAGCTGTGTTGACAATCTGACTAAGTAAAAGAGTCATGTGTAAACTTGATTCCTTGATTGCCACAATTTTGTAGTCATTTTAATCATAGGGAAAAAATCTACCAATAACTTTTCAAATAAAATGCTCTTTTATCCTTCACCCATTTAATTACAACGAGACCTTCTCGTTTAATTTTTATTTCTGCTTTCTGTCAGTTTCTATTGACTATTCATCAACTGAGCTTTAAATTAAAGTATCCATTCTTTTGTAAATTGTGTTTGGGAGTAACTACAAGAGATCCTCAACAAAAACTTAAATAATTTAACTATACAAGGAAGGATTGCAATTAATAAACAAGTTAGAGTTAAAAAGTAAACAGTATTTTCCGTCTACGTAAAAAAGATTTAAAACAAACAGTTAAAACATTTTCCTTGTGATAAACAGCTAAAGGATTGTAGTAATAATGCAAGAGTTAGAACCTTTTGGTAATAAAAGAAAAAAAAAACATAAATAGGAGTGTTGAAGGATTTCTAGGTAGTTTTATAGTCAGGTATCTTTCCTTTCTAAGCATAATGCACGTTAATGTATACTTTCCCAACGTTTGCCAAGTACAATTTATGAGTTTTCTAGAAAGTCATTTTTTGAAAGGTACCTGGGCTAAAATTTATTTTCTCATTTTCTCAATGTAAATGCATCTGACCATTAAATCTGACAAATAAAAATTCTGTTTACCAATGGAACATTTAACACAAAAACACAATGTTATATGCACGGTTCAGGTAATGGGGATTTCAATAGATTACTGCAAAAACAATTCGCTAGGTATATATTATAAAGATGACTAACGCAGAAATGAGTAAGACGGTTGTGTGTACATGATAATAACAACGTACCTACCTACAGTTACTAATTATGATATGAATCATGAGAAACGTTTCCTAGATGTATTTACTCTTTAGTTCGTTAGATTTTGTGCATACTTTCCGTATTACATGTGCACACATCTAAGTAGATGCACATGCATCTACCTAGGTTGGGCACTCATTTACAATTACATAGGTTAAAAGTTGTTGCACAGGTTTGAAACCTTGAGGCTCTTTCGCTCACAGCCGAATTTCAGTAAATACTCTTTGCAAACTAAAGTTATATTGCCAAATTGCATATTTACTTGTATAGAGTTTTAGTTCGGGAGAGATATTATGCGCAAAAACTTGCAATCTCTGCCTAATGCTCTAAGTCTTTCAAACTAACACTATGTACGACTTTTTCCCCCAGCCTCTCTTCTGTTGCACAACTCTGTTTTCATCTTTAGAAGGCAAAATAAAATACAATTCCCACTTTGTTCACAGATTTCTTAGAATATTGCATCTAATCTAGAAACCAAGTAGAGCAGAAAAAGTTTGCAAATTGACGCGAAGAAAATAAACATCCTTTGCATTATAAACAGTTTTATTCTTCTATTTAAAAAATACAAAGTTCTTAGATTCTTCATTTGAAAGCTATCATGTCAGAATTAAAGGCTAGGAAACTGTCTGTATATTCTTAGTATGTATATATGTATGTATATTCTCCTAAAAAGATATTAGGGTAGGCTCTCTAGGTTAGGTGTGCGCTCAATAAATATATACACAGAAAATTATGTTTTGCATAGATTAAAATTTGTTGGCGACACATAATTTTAACTGTATTCTGTTCTGTATGCATATCAATTACTATTTGGATGTAGATATGAATGTATGTCGCCCGTCCGTCTTCTTTAGGCTAGTCACTTGATATTGTAGTGCTTTGATTCTCGAAAAGTTGTCAAACCAGAAAATTGTACAGTAATTGTATAATGATATTGGTATTGGTCGTGTTCAGAAGAAATGTTGGAAAAGTAGAACAGAAAGGACGGCGTGGCATAGAGAAAATCATAAGCTTGTAATTAAGATAGACACACCGTGTCCGTTTGACTATCCGGAAGTGTACTCTGTTAACCAACATCCATTCTTCAGAATTTTTGCTCTAACGACGAATATAAATACTTTCCTTCAGGAAACAAACTGGTTAGTTATATTTGGCTAATTGTATGTTAGTAGGTAATAGCCATCCTTGTGTAGACAAAATGTATTTGTGAAAAAGGAGCAAATTTACTTTCTGTCCTGCCAGTGTAACTAAACTTAGAATACACAACGGCCTTTTTATTTTATGTACACTGCAATAGTAAACAGCAGACTACTTTACTATTTAAATAGGTACAGATAGGATTATGAAGTCGTTTGCTTGACTGTTCATACAGGCACATCGCAAACAAATTTCCAACAACCGTCCTAAATCCCCGAATGAAATCTTTTTCTTATCTAAACATGGCTAGCCACTACTCAGGACATCAATAATACGCATTTACACGTCACAGGTTCTTTAAGATAGAGCGAGAGTCAATTATAATTCACTGTGAGCCAGAAAGAATGAACGGGAGAGGAAGTATGCTACGGTAATAACATTAAATTTTATCAGAAGTGTGTAAGTATGTAAGCCAATTGTAATTTCTAATTTATGGCGCATGTAAATGTATGTTAGACGTACATGCTTCCAGATATCTATAGCCATCGTCGTATTTATTCTGATTTAAACTAACTTTTCTTTTCCTACCAAGACAACAATTAAAAATAGAATTTCTCTCATGATTTGTATTAAAAAGATAAGTTGACTGCATCATCACGCTTACTCACGCATTAATTCCGTCCATCCCCTTGCCATAATTATCAAAGTGCCACTTGTCCACGAAAACACAATTAATTAATTAGCTGCCTCGTGATTACTGCATTACGCCTTTGATTTTCATTCACATGTTGCGACTTTTCATTCCTAATCATATTTTCTACACATAACCATTATTTTATGTTTTATTACACTACCGTTGGGTCACAAACATTGACTAATTACAATTTATACTCTTCCATATAGCTCCACGGAAAAGTTATTGTTTCAATCCCAATTGACTAGCAAAAGTCTGAGTTTTAAATTAGTGGGGAATGATTAGTGGGGACAATTATTGAGATATCAGTCGAAAAGGAAGCAAAATGTGTCCGCATTCTCCACTTGGATAAAACTGATAGGAAAAATCAGTTGATTACATAGAGCATAGGAAAATGAAAGTAGTGAAAAAAAAATGTATTTGATATGCAAACATTGTCCTTATTTAACTTCGTCTTTACAGATATGAGCTACAATATACTTAGCATATTCACAAAAGACAAATAACATATTTACAGCTCTCTCTCTCTCCTCTGACTCACTCAATATTTTAATAGTTAACAGCATAAACTATTTAAACATTTTGATAAGATTGGCAAAAGACATAATAATACCGATGAAGATTAGAGGAGTGTTGTGTCGTTGAGACAAGGATAGGCAGATAAAGGACTTTCATGGGAACTTTGATACCTATTCCTAACTCATTGTCAGTGACTAAGCAATTTTACAGTACAGCCAGCGATCAAATTACAACATGCAAAACTTCATTTTTCATTCGACAATAACATGTCTATTTCTGAGCACATATATTAAAGTAGCTACGTGGGTGTAGTAATTGCGACTACTTCTTTTTTAACTACCAGACTTTCAATATGCATAGATAGAAAGACAAAAGCAAACGAATCTGGCATGTTAGCTAATTTGAAACTTTATAAAGCCCTTTCGTCGAAATAATGAACAAATGGCTTACTCTGTAAAATTTACTTATTGCAACACTGCGAAATATATTGCATGCGAAAAAGCAAAGTTAGAACTTTACGACTAATGACAACTTTTGAGTTTAGTGTACATATTTCCTTAGCCTTAATACAAAAGTTTTTATACAAAAAAGTTTATACAATTGGGACATTTAAATTTTACTTAATGTAGTTCATTAATGAAAACTTGATTGCATTAGAGTTACGATAGTATTGATAGAGTTACGTCAAGCTATTAATGTTACTGATATTTAATCTTACGATTGTATTGAATTAGTTATAGAGACAGTCTCCCTTCCAGCAAAATCTTTATATAATATTAATTATTATGCCCACAATAATATTAAGTGTCATGTACGAGATATGAATGAAGTGTTTGCATACAGAAAGAGTCCCGTCAACGTAAGCATATAAAGTTAAAATGTTTTGGCTCCTATTAGAAATACCTGCTTCGCGTCAGACGCTTTTAGGCAATCTCCTTTTTTCTGATAAGGTTTTTATATTAACTATCTATAATATACGTCATTCCAGTCATTCGGTGGGGATAAAAGATAAATGCTAATTCTAAATTCTGATTGAAACAGTGCACACCTTTTAAATGTTCATGCCGGTCGGGTATAATTTTAAAATGCTAATTAATTAAACTAACCTGTTCTACTAATTACCGTGAAGTAACTGTATTTTCAAAATCTTCATAATAAATAAGAAAATAGGAGTTATCTGCATTTTTAATATATGTAATCAATAAATCATAACCGTTTCTATTAGGGAAAAAAGAAAAATGCGAGATAAAAATCAACGGTGTAATTGGCCAGACTATGAGCATAGCGTAGAATCTGCTTTAAAATCTGAATGACTCTTTCTATATACATGTTCATTAATTCTTTATCGGAGAATGCCTAACAATACTCGAAATATGTGAAAACCATATAATTATAGATTAAAATTATATATCTGTAGTCGACAGATAATAGACAAGGAGAATAAATCACAACACACATACAGTAGCCCAAAAATGTCTTGTGATAATGAATAATAAAAAATTGGATATGAATGCAAATTCCACGCTATGTGCAGATGTTAGAGACTATCTATATATATTATGTGCAATTTTTACTGACGCATGAATATGACACACTGTAAGAATACTTAATACTAGCTTTGTTTGATTTTTTTGGAATTCACCCGCTCTATTTCTTTAGTTTGCATACAATGTCGGTATACCATTTGAAATAAACCTTAAAATAAATATAGTAGTAGAGCTTAGACAGTGTGGTATCGTTTTTTTCGTCTTTGAATTGAAATGAGGGGATTTTGCACGTTACAGTAAGTAAACAAGGTAATGAAAAAGACAGTAATTTACAAGTGACAGTTTCTTTGAAAATATCAAACGGAGTGTTTAGCCATCTTTCTAGGTCTGGGTCTGGATGTCTTCTGAAATAGAACTAAAAACGAGCTAAGTGGCATCAGTTAAAAACTGTAGGTGAGTAAACATGTCAGTTGAATCGCAGCACATAAACATCGTCAACCAAAGGAAGAAGAGTCGCTCTAATTCTAACGCTGGGAATATTTGTCTTTGCATAGCTGTTGATAGGAGGAGATATTTCTACGTACGTGCATTACTAGGAAATAGGGAGCTTAGAGATAGTGGAGCAAGTATATAATAACATGCATTAGGGAAACGGTAGGGAGAGTGCGAGGATGCAGATTGTGGGCTTTAAAGAGCCAAGCTAATATTTATCGGCTGTATTATTCTCCTTGCTAAGAATATAAATAATTTCTTCTTATTTTCGTCTTGAAAGGGTTCTGGTGGTGAGTAGACATTCTCCGTCTTGTCTTGTCGACTTTATCGACTTGGGCTCAGTTGGCGAAGGAAGCTTTCTTGAGCAAGAACGGAAACTCAATGTCATTCGGTTCTACTGTTTATTTTGCTATGCACCAACCAGGAGGGCAATTAATTAATTCAGAGGCATGCATCAAAGCAAGAGTGATTACACTTTCCACAGAGCCCACATAAATATTTAAGGCGCTTAAGAAAGAGCAAGAAGCTTTGCAAGGGAAGTGAGTCGCCTGCTTTTAAAATATTATTCCTTCCTACACATCCGACAAGTTGGAGACATCATCATTAATTAAACCCTATCAAAGAGCATAATATGCAATCATGCTTAACTTTTCCAATAACAGAATGATAGTGCGTGTTCATTTAAGCATGGAATCTTCGTGGAAGTTATTGGACAAGAATTACATAATTTAAAACAAGTCTTAGTTCTAGTTGAAAGCTTTACAAGTACATCTGCCCGCATTTATTTAGCAAATCTACGATGAGAGTTCTATTAGAGAGCATTAGAGTATTTCAGATAGGAGATCAAAGTATTTTTCTTCAACGCTATAAATAAACTCAAGTAAAAATCTATTTACATTGCACGCCCAACAAATTCCCTTACACTTTTCATTAGGAATATAATAATGAGATTATATCTACATGATATTTTTCCCTCAAAATTAGGTTAAGAAAGTGTAAGCGTTGAGAAAATGTAGGTAGTGCTAGTAGTTCTTCAGTAATGCAATTACTTAACTAAAGGCCGCTATTTATTTGGATTCGGGTTATTTATTATGGGACCATAATCCTATTTAAAATATGCAAGAACTAAGAGTTGTGACTTTTTTCTTTGGCCTAGGAAAATTAAGCCCAAGTGAAGAAAAGGGAGCGAAGGCAAAGCACGTTGGCACTTTGAATGTTTCTAACACATAAATAACATTCGTAGCCAGAAGTAAGTCATAAACAGCTCTTTCAGCATTCAAATTCAGAGTGCATATCTCTCTTGTACCTGTGTATACTGAAATTAAGTCACATTCCTTATCTAGAATGCAATGCATGTACTACATATAGTGCACACTCCTATACAATAGACCTATATGATATATGCATATAAATAAGAGTCCGTGCAAGCAATCTATACATACACTAAAGATATTTGGACAGAAACTACCTTTATATAGCTCAATGTACATTAACCTTTCTGGGGCTCATGTCTTACAAATACTTTTAAGAGTTCCAACTCTGCACTGCACATTGTTATTCTTATTCTTATGCTGCATTAAGGCTCTTCTGGCTCTAGTGAGACTCCATCCACCCAACTAACACTCTACACGGAGAATTTATACATAATAATTTAGATAACACTCCCTACTCAATATCACACACGTCTCGTACAATTATAATAAACGACCCCAACTTCAAATCAATGCATCGATAGCACTAAGCCTATTTTATTTTACTCGATTAGCTTTTGTTATATAATAAAAAGCATACTAAACTAGCCAACATACTTTACTGCCATATTTATACATTTTCTAGTCGTACATTTATGTGCCTCAAGTTTTGTTCGTAACCATTTCAGTCTAAGAAACAAGGAAATAGATGCGGAATGCTTTTATAAGAAAAGCTTGTCCCGTGATGCAGATAGTATTTAGTATTTATTATATGTATGGCTATATATAATATAAGATATAGGATATATGTAGGGGATGCATGAATTGATTTCTACTTTAAGGAACTACTGACATTATATTATGTAGAACTCGTCTACTCTCAACCAGCGCTCTGTAAGTAAAACTACAGTTAATACTTCCTCTTTGCTTCAAAATTTAGGTACACTGTAAAAGTTTAAGGATCTTGGTGCAGTAGATAACTGAGCATCGTATAGATGACTCAAACCTTATAAACTTGTACTATTAGGTTAAAAATTATAGTTTGTGTGTAGTATGTACAGTATGTATGTACATATCAATTTTAATGTCACAGTTGCAGAAAAGTTACATTATATGGCTATTAAGGAAGTTAGGGTAAAGCTGTAAGCTTGAACTTTTTCTTTTGATAATCTGAGCTAATATAAAATTGAAATTGACATAATTCTTGAATTTCTAACTTATATATCCCTTAACTTTTCGATAAATGAAGTCTAATAATGGATAATTATATGCAATGGAAAGGAATTAAATTAGGGATTCACATAGTTTAGGTGCACGAGGGAGAATGACAAAACTTTTAGTAGGATTCCAGAAAATGACAGAGTATAAGTAAAGAATTTACCTTGGACAGAGTAGAGTTGAATGGTTGGTTAAAGACGATATTTATAATAATTGTGTGTGTGTGACTTTCGTATCACGTTCAAATTGATATAGAGTAATCAAAAGAGTTTTAGTAACGACCCAATCCTAATGCACTAATCATCGCACAGTCAATATCAAATTGTGTTTTCTCACTATTATTATTTCCGTCGTGTTTGACTTACTCTATTTAAAGTAAGATTTATTAAAGCTGTTCATCACTACCTAATTATTATTACATTATGCTATGTATGCGGAGTTTTAGAAATCAATCATTTTCCAACTTGTTCAATTATGACATTGGGTTTTATTCACAGTTTCTGAAGGATTCTGCATTAAAAATCCTGCAGACAGTTCCCAAATGCCAGAAATGTGTGGATTCTAGTCTGGGCAATTAAATTGGTTGGCAGGTGTATCTGCACTCCTAGAGTTACAGAATGATGAGTAAATAATGTAATTTGATGTTTGTGAACATTCGGAGATAATCTTGGGGATTCTATGTGTATACTCTAGGAAGTGACATTGTAAAGAGTTGAAAAGGCAGATGAGGAGATGAGAGGGGAGCACTAGAGAACTGCAAAATTAAATATTATTATTATTATGTACACTTTTGTATTATTGCACTACGTTACTGTCAAAATAGAACTAGGTATGTTTGTTGGGAACTGAGTCCTCTCCTCACTCAACTCTTCTCGTCTACAGCTGAGAAGGTACTGTTTCATTTTCCGTGCTTATTGACCATGCTTGTAGCTTCTCGTTATAAAATCTCTGTTCTGCCTGTGTATGTCGAGCGAGGTAGGTAGACTATTAGAGCCAACATAACAGCAAAGCCTCTACCATCCAACTCATTCCCCTACGGAAATAATGCGTATAAATTGCAGCCAAGGCATAGCATTATGATTTTCGTAGTACTCTGCCACCCTTTTAATACTCTGTACTTGTCCATGTCCTCTGTTTAAGTGGAAGCCGAAGCAGAGTTATGTGCACGGACACATAACACGTATACAAGCATAGGTAATAGCCAATTTAAAACTATTAAATCACTTTGCTAACTGAGTTGTGTGCTTAACATTCATCTGTACATACACGATACACCTTCACTACAGTTTACACGCTAATAAAACTAAAATGTATAAGCGTCTCAGCCCCAAGTGTTATAAGGATGTAGGCACAGTAGACACTAGGACATTATTATATACACTGAGCACACATTGGCGTAAAAAGTCATTTTTTAGGGACACAGATTTAGCATGCACCTGCTACACTGCATTTCCAGCTCAACTAATTTAAGAAAAGCTCATCTTCTGAACTCCTGGCGTCCTTCACTGTTCACTATTAAAGATCCTGCGACTTAAACTCCCCCAAAGACTCCATTTGCTATACGGTCATCTAAATTCACTTATCTACTTCACAGCAGAGGATTTTCCTAACTATGCAATATGAAAATGTATACATACGCATAGTAGATGCTGGCTACGTTTATAAGCTACATCCATTGAAACGTTGTAGTCAAGACTTCAACTTGTATCCACGCTATTTTATGCGAAGCACAACTGTACACTGTTGTTGGAGGAGACTACCAAAATCTACCACTACTACTACTACACTCATGCATAGTTAGAGTCAGGAGTGGCGTCGAGTTTTGTCGGTTTCGTTTAGGTTGGCAGGGAAGAGGTTTTTGGTCTGTAGCCCTATACTTTGTATTTGTATTATAGGAAAAGCCATGGAATATGGAACTCTTAAGTCAGGTACTCTGCGCTAAGCCTTTTGCAGGGCAGGGGATTTGATCAGGGCCTAAAACTAAACTCAAAATCAATCGATCTTTCTAGGAGGATTCAGAAAAATGTTGCCAAATTATGCGACATTCTTCTGGACTGTAATAACTTCAAAATAATGTAGCACAATTTAGCAACATTCTTTTTATTAGTTCTAGAATGATCGATGGATTTGGAGCTTAGTATTAGGGTCTGAATTGAATTTGGCACATAGATACCCTTGATTCCCCTCTTCTCGCCCCGTGTTCAGTGCTTGCTTCTATTTCCGAGCCCCAGTAACCGACAAATTTCCATTGGGCTGCCCCCAGTGGGAGACTGTCGGTTATTGAGCCGTACATTCAGAGGCCGTCGGGTACTCCCCTACCCTTTTACATTTTTGGTAACTATTTCGTAACAACAAATAGGAGTTATACACGGCACACGAAGCGGGACGTTACTATTTTCTTTGGTACAAGCCAAGTAAGTGGATGCCTAGCTACTTTTTGGTAAATAGAGATGGGATCGATATCAATTTACTATTGCTTTTATTTCATTCACTCGCAAACTCTCCATTATAAGTACTTAGATTAAGCTCCAACTAAATCCAATTGTGTCGACTGCTTCCCTTCCAATCCGCCCTTTCAACCAATAAAACGACGCTACTTAAACATGCTCCAAATCTTTGCATCTTAAACAATTGGAGTAACGACCCTTAGAACCCTTATAGCGAAAAACGCATCAAATGTTATTAGCCCTTCAATAGATTCACACATAAAACCTCCCATGGCCACTGTCAGTGAAAATGTTAATTAAAGGGAATTGGATTTCTAGCCAACCTTTCCTAGAATGTTTAACAGCTCTGCTCTAGTCCGTGTAGACGAATCAACTTCATTTATACTAAGACCCATATCCGTCCCTAATATTCCATTGCAAAGTTAAGTCAAAAGGGTAAAAACTTTCCACCAAACTCAATCGCTCTCACGCTATTATGCACTCTCTATATGAAACTGTAGCTCCCTCCTTGATAACTTCGACAGTGACATTGTTATTCACAGGATGAACGACATTTTTTGTTTTGTTTTTTAGAGGCAGTTAAATGTAAATTGCAAAGCCTGTCAATTTTGACCGAGCCTTGTATTTTGTGATAGCTTTTGATAGGTTGCTCATCTGAGAGCAACTAAGTATCCTTACTACTACGATATACAAAATAATAATAAGTAGGTAGCTTGAGCTTCAGGTTAGCCATCGACGGTAGCACGAATAGGCCGAAGAGAGAAATAGTTATTAAAACCTTTTATTTACAATCAGGTTTGAGATTTCGTTGAGTTTGAGTTCGCAAAGTATTTTATTACTTTGCACAGCCTTTTAATGCAATACTTTGTGCTTAAATATGCCACCCACCATCCCTAATAAGGTCATAATGGGTTTTCGGTCAGCTTTAGGTCTCGCCTCAACTGTCTAACATCCTGTTTACCATCAGCCGTAGGGAAAACAACATTTCATAAAAAATCCTGAGATATTTGAAGCTGTGGTCAATGCAAATATTTTTGATAATCGCCTGATGAAAATTATGGTCTTTTTTATGTATCGTTTAAACTTATAGCTAAATATATGGTTTATGTTGAAAAGGGATGACCGTTCCTTCAGCATATATGCGGCAAGAATTAAATGGCATAAGTTATGCCGCATAACTGCTAATAATGTGGAGTTGTAGCCAAGTAGTAGTTACACATATTATAGAAGTAATCTAAAGTTGTAAACATAGGTTACCAGTCTCACATCCTCGTCAGTTTTGTAAAAGCCATGATAAATCTAGAATTATTGTCTATTGTATGAGTATGAGCAAAGGAAAACTGTGAGTTTAAGTAGGAAATCATAGGTTTTGATTTGATGTGCACATGTCGACAGTACAGCTGGTTTGTAGCGCAGCAAAAGCACTTCCTGTCGTGTAGCTATTGAAAGTCAGGATGATACGTGGTCGAGTTGCACTCTGCATAGACAACTCGCTAATAGTGTTAAAGGTCTGTTAATCCTTCATTAAAGCGGAAGGGATGGATTGAAGAATGCATTATCGCATTGTACAGCTAAAAAAACAATAGGCAGAGCTAAGTAGTATATGTAGTACTCTCACTTGTCCGTTTCACCAATCCACCTGTACAGAAGTAACTTGAAAGAACATCTTTTGAAGCTTTCACTCTTTGCCTACATATTCCCTTTTTTAAATTAAGTGGAGGATTTTAAGTTCATGTGTCTATACATTTAAGTATGTAGCAGTGCTGCGCGTTCTATTTTGTTCCTATGTTTAATGCTTTATTGCACTAGCATGCAGTTATAGCCGTGAGACGCGATTTCAAGTACAATCCATTTTTGCCATTCATCAGCATCACTTTCACATGCATTGTAATGCTAGCACAAAAGCTATTTACCTAAGTGTGTAACAAGTGTAGCTATACTACAAAACTGTGCAGTAACGCACATTTACAATTAAACCTGTGTGCAATATCTCTTTATCTTTTCATTTCTAAGGTTTAAGTAAAAAGGATTAGCATTCATATATCACTCATGAATATTCATGCACTAACAGATAATCACAAAACTCATTATTATTCCCATTCTGGAGAATTGCAATCTTACATGGACAATTAATGATGCTTTGTTATTTCACAGTAATTCTTCGTCTATTTTCCATGAGTCATAGCATAAAATGGTAAACTGTATAGTAATTTACGTTATAGGAATCATTATTCACTAGACTACTACGAACGCTCAACGCCAGCATTTACATTTATAATTTCATTTTTTCTTCACCTTGGACATGGAGGATGCAATAAGCAAACTGATCCTCTAATATTGCCCAATCTACAGGAAATGTCTCACTGTTGCAAATTCAAGCCTTGGTCTTATGTAATGTACATAGATGTGAGAATTAGTCTAATTATAATACTCTTCCCGAAGATATTACTCCGAGATTATAAGAGATAATTTTTATTAATTCTAATGTTCTGGCTATTTAAATTTAAAAGATGATTCAAAGATGCTATCAGTTTCACTCATCCACTTCTTTTGTAAAGATACGTAGCTACATAGCATGTATACTAATGAATGACAGAAGTCACTTTAAGATCAAATAATGAGAAGTAAATGTTAGAAGGAGAGCTAGAAGATGGCATGAATGGATTTATAGCGTCAGTAAATGAAAGTACGCTGCTGGAAATAACGAGCGTTGTTCATTGAATGAAAATAATATTAGTCAGTGTTTTATTATTGAAAAACCATGTATTGATTCTGTCATTAAACATCTTCAGGGACACAGATTTGTAGTATTCATAAAATATCTTCTCTAATTAAGTACATACATGAATACGCTAACGTTTTGTTTATAAATCTGAGGTTTGACGCTTATACGGAAATATACAATCGTAGAAATGCTTAAATATTTATAGCTACATGCTACAATGATGAACTTGTAGTTAGTTACACACTTCATTTCAGCTAATAATTTTACAAATACAAACTTTATCATACAAATAACATTTATGTAGAGAATATTTATATATATATATATATATATCTGTACACAACTATAAACTACATTTATTTGTATAATATTTTAGTAGCTATCTAGTTACAAATAATCTTTCTGGCTGGACACAAAATGTCTCCCCACACCCCTTTTGTGAGGGTCGACAATCTATTGGATTAAAAAACTGACAACGACAAAGTTAACTGAAATAAAGTCACGAACAAAAGAAATAATTAGTTGAAATTAAAAAAAAAACGATTATAGGTCTTAACATTCAGCAACCTGAGAGAGATCACTAGTGAATAGTGTTTACTTTAAAGATCATGTTGAAATTGAAATCAATCAGCAAGTTGTAAGTCATTAATATCCGTGTAAAGGGCGAATTGAGTTTTCTCCGACTAACAAAGTAATTCCTACACTGTATCAGTTACTTAAATCAAAAAGAGTTTATTTCGTATCTGTGTAAATTACATCTGTAATTGTAATTGGCAATTACTTAGTATTATGCAAGTTAAGTGGGGACAATTATATCAATGAGATTATGATTACGTTTTCTGTAGCGAATATAATGCAATTTTATTAATATTCCATTTGTCGAGAGTTGTAGCTAATTATCATACATCATGGAGATGTAATAACTAATAAAGTAAACAATCTGTGTAGTTTGCCTATGTATGTTGGATTAGGATTCTATATAATAGAAATTCAATGTCATACATCATACTATAGGAGGGATAGATTCATCTAGGACTATTACATTATACTAGATTCTATTGTATTTCTACTGAACATGAAAAGAGAGAAGGAAATAACATTTCCAATCCACACAAAGACGCAGTACTAAATATAATTCTACAGTGGAGCTGAAGGTAAAAATGAGACAAACATGATGAACAATTTACTGATTTATCTATTGCATATATCAATATTAAAGTTGTTAATGATATAACCAAATAGATTGACTGTGCACTTTAGCATACAAACAATAGAAACTTATAGAAATTATGTAGTTTAATTAACATTGTCGTGTCTAGGCACAATCTGCTACACTAGTCACACCCTACTACGACCGAACATAATATTTTTTCTATCGCATCATCTTTACAACCATTAAATCGTGTGTATTTATAAAAACTTCTGAAAAAGTAGGTGCTACCGCTACCGGCTATGCTCTTTGAGCAATTGATAGTATTTACAACACAATAAAATTAATATTATAACATGTGTTCAATGAAATATATATTGATTAAAATTACATTAACTATAGGCTCATACCTATTTCATTCTACAAATCATGTGAAAGTATTAAACGTAGTCTAAAGCTAGCTAGGGATAAATATTTAATTTTACATTGCAGCAATTACCATTATTTTGTTGTACATTTGTTTGAAAACGAATACCTAAGTATAAAGACAGGTGTAGTCATTACAGCGAGTAAATTGCTGTAACACAGCTGTGTATAAAATAACTGGATGAATTTAATTCGCTTTGATTTGTGTTTCTAGTCTACACTAAATAATATGTTAATTAAAACGGTCACGGTGTAGTTGCATAAAACAAAAATAGACGAAATCCTTGCAATCTACATACTGTAAGTATATACGTAAAGTAATCAGTATTTTGGTTAATTTGTTTACAATTAATTAAATGAGAGCGGATGGCAGCATGGAGCTACCTAGTTACACATGTGTAATGTACATACATATATGTAGGCAAGTGTCTCTCTATTTTATGTAGATAGACATACATTCCAAAGAGATAACTGTAAATAAAAATAGTGTTTGTGTACTACAATTGTTTGTAAATAATAACCTTAAGACACAACAACAATGATCAGTTGGTGAGAAGTAACTGTTTATAGTAGGGATTTAAACAATTTCAAATATGTCACAGCACAAATAAACTAGTCTGTAATCCTCCGTGCAATAACATGATTTGAAGAGCGATGAAATATCATTTTTCATACTTGAATATGTTGCACTCAGATAAATTAATCAATCATAACTCATAAGCGTAATTGTAATAGTACATCAAAAACCATAACACATACATAATAGGCCTGAAACCGTGATTAAATATTTTCTAACAATACCTTTTGTAAATAAATGCTACTTTAGTGGGTTACTACACGAGCAGAATTAAAAACTATTTCATTTTAAAGTGAACTGACGTGACATTGAGAGCAATCGTTT
Source organism: Tomocerus minor (assembly GCA_009936455.2). Taxonomy (NCBI): domain Eukaryota; kingdom Metazoa; phylum Arthropoda; class Collembola; order Entomobryomorpha; family Tomoceridae; genus Tomocerus; species Tomocerus minor. Next base: position 65,642 of record JAAAYG020044366.1, read on the forward strand.
AGGTAGTTGTGAAAAATGAACATGTTAGCTAGTATGAAATGTAAATACTTTCAATGTAAACAGTTGTGAAAAAATTAAATGCGTGAAAGACTGATTTCTTTGAAAAGAAAAAAACATTATTTGTCCAAAAGACGGTGTGGGAAAACAATTTGAAAAAATACATTAAATTTGGCCGTCTTAGTTTGGCGTTTATGTACATACGCATATGAATGGGTATGTACAATGGTCCAGAAAAGGATTTATTGATTCATGACGTGAAGACCAAATGGTTTTCAGAAAGACTAATATCTCCTTAATGTTTATATCACGAAACTATTCTGCATCTGCATACAAAATAAATCATTCTCCACATATATATCATAATAAAGCTTGTAAACCATCATCAAGTGATACCAAATTCCACATTGATAAACGTTAATACTAGTAATTTCTATTAGGTATTCCCACTTAACGCTAATGTTAGTCTATCTATATGGCTCTGTTAACAGTATCGCTAACCAAAATTCCATCTACTTAAATAATTCTAATTATTATACAAAAGATAGTATACATTAAACACAGAATGTGCTATGTGCGTGTGACATCAGAAAGTAAAAATAATATTAACAGTGGAAAACAAAATCCAAAGTGACTCTTTAATTAAATAGTCAAAACCACAATTTAAATGCAAACCGTGAATCTCCTCATGGAATTAAATTTTTAATTTAGACATAATTCCTACTTTGTGACATGACTCAGTTCTCCTTCAAAATTGGAGATCTAAGTATCGCTTTGCATTAAAAATTGAAAGCAAATAGAATTATCAAAGAATTTATTTGCCGACGTGTCAACTCATTTCAAGTAGTCACACATAGCAAAATCCATGTGAAATATATCATTTGTATCTATCTAAAGTGCTCAGTTAGCATCTGAAAGTTCAACAAGACTTATACAAATTAATAATAGTCCTAAACAGTAAAAATTAAAAAATATTTAAATAACCTTAGAACACACCCTTATCATTCATTCCACTCTTCTCATATTTGAGGGGGGTAAGATGAATTGTGATCTCTGTACATTGGAGAATTTTGGCCTATGAATTGAGGATCATTATTGCTTGATAGCGACTGCTCCTCTTCTTGACCGTTGCTACTTCCAAATCCCCCTCCTGTCAAACATATTGTACTGACGTTAGTAAAATCAAGAAATTGATTCCCTTCATTGTTTTCACACTATTTTATCACATCCAAAAAGTTACCCGAAAAATTTGGCATTTGATTTAGGAATGGAAAAGGGACGGATCCTCGTCTCAAAAGCAAATGAACACTTGTCCCGCCCGTTTTAATTAGATGAATGGCTTGGGCATGAGCCATCCCCTGTGTACTTATACCGTTTATTTGTAAAATCTGGTCGCCAACCTGAAAACACAAAAGAAATTGTCAATTTTTGTTAATGAACTGCATATTTGAGATTGAATACAAATTCCTCTTACTTGCATACGACCATCTACAGCTGCAGGACCATCTTCAGCAAGACGCAAAACAAATAAAGGCATGTTTTGAAATTCTTTGCCACCGCGAATGGAAAATCCAAAACCCCTGGCTCCTCGATTCAAGTGAACAGAAAATACCTGTTCCAAACTGTCAGGATAGGAAGACGATCCACTATGACTGTAATTTAAGAGTTAAATTAAAATTAGATTCCCACCTTCTCGTAATTCATTAATTCTTGATAGATAAAAAAACACAATGTTATTACTTTGAACTGAAGTGCACAGGATGACTTTCTGGAGAAATGAAGGCTGTGCCAATCTCAAAACCTTGACTTTCTTTCAAACTTAGATTTTCTAAATCTGAAGGTGTCAGCATATTAACATGGGAAGGTTGGCCGGGAGAGTGTTGGGCGGGATGCATTATACTCCCGCCAACATTTGTACCAACCGGAAGCACACTCAACGTCAACATCAATCCCGAATCTTTAATTAGTTGCACAACTTGACTATGGTGAAGTTGGGAGATGTCGCTCTGATTTACTGCAAGGATTCTATCTCCGACGTGAATTTGTCCACAGCGATCTGCTGGACTTCCTTCCACTATCCGACCTAATAAACAAATAAGCAAAACAAACAATAAATTAGTCACTTTCCTTCAACCTAAACATGAAAATGAACTTTTGCTCCCAAAACATATGAAACGCTGGAATACACTCAGTAAAAAAGTTTTCCTTATAATTAAATATTTTCGTACCGATAGTTGCTCCGGCTTTGGTGGCACTGGAAATGATAACAAATCCAAAGCCTTCCGTAGGCTGGCGTTTTAGCGTAACATGCAGCGTGGAGATTCCGGAGGGCGAATGTGCTGGAGGAGCAACAGAATCTGATCCAGAGGCATTTCCGTAAATCGGTCGTCGAATTGAGAGGTGAACTCTGCCGAGATTGGCGGAGCGGGCCATGAGTTGAACAACAGAATGATGCGAGGCCCCAATCACCGACACACCATCAACTGCAACGAGTTGATCGTTGCTTCTTAGACGCCCATCTAAAGCAGCAGCTCCCCGCGGTACTATATGACCAACAGAAACTTGAGAGCCTTCTTCAGTACCACCAACGATTCTAAATCCAAAACCTTCCTGCCTCCGCTGAAGTTCTATTGTCATTTCTACCCACTCTCTGAAAATCAAACACAAATTTTAATAAATAAATTACTTAATTAATAATTATAGCGTTAATAAATATTTGATTAAAGATATTTTTACTATAACGAAATTTGATAAAGTCCTAACCGAATAATTGGGAGTTGGTTGAGATCGTTGGCTATAACCCCTTGCTCACTGCCTGTCATACCCACAGAACTGTTTGAAAATCTCTCTGATAAAAACGAATGTGAATTTGGCATCATATGGGGGTTTGTTTGTTGAACATCCCCGTTAAATAGGCCCTGCGGTCCATTAAATTGCCCGACAGAATCCAAAGTAGGAGTTTTAGGTCGTTCAGGTAAACTATCTCGTAGTCTCGGACGTCCACGTCCTAATTCTGCCGTTGGAGTTTTACTACGAGGAGAAATTCCAGGTCGGTTTGGTATCAGCCTTGAGTCAGAATAGTGATTTGAAGCACCTGATTCAAAACAAAAAATATTTTTCATCATTTTCATCAACGCCATCAATTACTTAAAAATAATAAAACAAAGTAGCAAAATAAAAATATAAACATTAAAAAGTGAATATGAAGTACCTGCACTAAATTTGTGGTTGTAAGCAGATTGCATTTGAAATCTTTGAATTGTAAGTGACGCTTCTCTTCCCAAAGGAAAATTTTTAAGCACTTGAACTACTTGTGTATGACTGAGACCTCTGAGGTCAGTTTCGTCTATTGCTATTAGACGATCCCCTTCTTCAAGACCTCCACAATGAGAGGCATCTAAGACTTTCTTAACCTAGAATTAAATATCAACAACATTAATGTCAAGAACTCGCATATTTCTTTGTGAAGTATAAAAATAAGAATGTTACCTTCTGTCCTGCCAAGCTGTCTGCAATTGTAAAGCCGAAACCCGCCGTTCCTTTGATGATGATCACTGTGAGGAAAATCCCAGTTTCAATCATTGGAGTTTTTCCCATCCCCTTTTCAGACCTCGCATGAGACGGCGAGTCTAAGAGTAAATCTACACTGGCTGGACGATTTGACTTTCCGTAGCCCATTCTGTCGGCTGAAAGCTCTGGGAGGGAATGTGCAGAGTGAGCTAGACTGTCCGGCGTGGAAGGTCGGCCTACCCAGTCCATATTTGGTCTAAAATAATAATCGTAACAAAATTAGGTCACTGATCTCTTTCATTCGACACAGAAACTGTAAATGGAAGAAAATGATGAGTACCTTTTATCACTGCCTTCGTTGGACGCAATTGGAGCAACGGCTACAGTGGTGACAATTTCAGTGTTGGGATCTGCGGGGTCAAAAGGGAGGGGATAACCCCGACAGATTTCTAAATGAACTTCTTCACCAGGTGAAATACTTTGAAAAATGGAGACCATTTCTTGGTGTGTGTAGCCGAGGACACAGCGACCATTGACTCGAACTAAAACATCTCCTGTCCGAAGCTTCCCGTCTCTCCAGGCGGGACCGTCGGCAACAACAGATCTGTATTCACAATCACACTTATAAATCCCGCCTTAATATTAGATAATAAATAAATGCACAATCACTGAATAATTTACTTTATCTGCAAGAATTCGTCGAGGCCGTCGTCGTCATCTCCACCAACAATAGTGAAGCCCAGACCTCGAGAAGACTTCATGAGCGTCGTCAGGATCCTTTCACCGATAAGTTGTGAGGGATCTCTCGTAAAGAAGCGGAGAGAAGGCCTATCTACAGATTTGACACGTAAACCACTGCTGCTATTCATAGTTGGCACAGATGAATGGTTCATACTTAGAGGTACATTCGGATTGGGGCTGTCGTGGGAATCCGACATGAGGTCAACGGGCGTCTTTCCGCGAGGGATCGACAGTCGATTGTGATTTGTGGGTGTGTTGGGCTTTGGGAGGGTTAGCGGTGGATTGGAGTTGGACGGGGAGGGATGGTGATGCAGTTCACTGGGTGAGAATTTATCTTCATCGTTACTCTCGTCACTGTTGTTGGACTTGCTCTGTTTGGCCTGTATCACTGGATTTTCGAACTGAGTGCGTCTGTTGACATGATCTATGTAGTAAGTGCCGTAATGAGGGTCTTCGATTCTCTCCCAGCCAAATGGAAGTTCGTTGTCCGCACAATCTTCGAGAGATAGCTTTTGTATCCTAGACAGCCGAGGGTCCAGCCAGTGTGACGTACCTGTGTTGTGACTGAAACAATAAAAAACTCGATCAGATTCTCTCTCCACTTAGTTAGCAACTGACAAGTGTCTCTTTCTCTCCGACTTTTATCTCTGCTCTTCCCAAAGTGCATCTGAGTCGGAAGAGAGTTGGGTGGCATGTCATTTCACAACAGGCACAGTTATCTATTTAGAGAGAGGGAAAGAAATGTCTCGTCCAAGGACAACTTACTCTATGAAGTAAACTTCGCCTTTTTCTGTGTACGAGAGTTCCCAGTTGGCAGGGAGCGGGCCGAGTTCATCCGGAGGAGAAACGCGGTGAGAGGAATATGTGAGAGGAGTCGGATGGGATGAGCTATTTATATTAGAAGAGGACGGCTCATCATCACCTGCTCCCAGGGCCTCCACATTCGAGCGATTCCTCCTACGTTTTCCCTCCGAACTGGGATGCATTCCCGGCAGGATGGCTCCTTTGCTGCTTTCTCCAACTGATTGAAGGCCGTCAGCACTTCCGAGCTGTGAATTGGCACTTCTTACTCGACTCGCCCATGGCTTTGGTGTTCCGTAATGATTCCCTGCACACACAAACAAAGTTGTTAACATAAAAGCATTTGAAAAGAAGGAAAACAAACGCTAACGATCCCATGAACCGAAAAGAGACAAATAAATAAATCTAATAAACTCACCCGCATACACGCCACTCTCGAGCAAACTTCCGTTCCTTTCCAATTCCATGAATTCCTCCACGCTCAGGAAGGTGTAGTCCACGCCAGGGATTTCTCCAGGTCTGGGAGGGCGCGTTGTAACGGGAACAGTCCTCAAGTATAAATTATCTCTAACTACGCCTTGAAGGGCATGGTCCACAGAGCCCTTTTGAAATCGTGTGTTTAAATATGAGCGGAGTTCAGGGCCCAGACTCCCTGCACAAACAAAACAATTTCATTAGATTACTCATCTCTCAATCTATCTATCTCTCTTCCAGAGTCAGAAAATGCTTTTATATTGTATAGCTACCTCTTGGTGCCACTGTCAAAGTGACGGAGCTTCCTCGCAGACAATGGTGCAGCAAAGACAAGACATCCGCTTGAGTGTAACCAGCGACCTAGTTGGGAAACATTAAAATATTTTACCAAATTAAATTCTCTAGTGAGATGTTGTTTCTCTGCCACATCTATGCAGGACAGAACTGCAAGAAGACATGCATAAATAACCGCAGTACGAAAATAAGGAGCAGATTCTTGCAACATAACAGTCAGGTTCATGTGTCTTGCACTGGAGTCCGACTCTAAACTGAAATATCCAGCAAGAACTCCTACATGCACATGTATACAAAAACATAACCGTATTATTTTATCTCTCTAATGTTTATGTTGGCAAACAGTCGTTACATTTTTTTCCTCTTGCTGTCTGCAGCATGCCATAGTTAATATTGAAGAAGCGGAGGGAGTGTGAGGTACTGAGTGAGTGTGTGTGTGTGCTGGTCTACTATAATATTCTTATGTAAGTTTAGATCTTGGTATCTCTCTCCACATTTCGGTATCGTAATCTGAAACCGATTGTAGTTAAGCATACAAATAAAAGTTTATGTTTGACAAACTAATCAGAGGAGGACTGATGATGATTTCAAGTTAAGTCACTCGGATATTTTCATTAGTGCTTGTGTGCACAGAATGCTTTTCCTCTCTCAGAATCTCATAAAGCATTGCTCTGTAGCAAAGCAAGACTAAAAAACGGGCTCTAGCACTTGGGAGGTAATTTATTTATCTCGGCCTCCTATTACTTCCATTTTACATTCCTTCAATTTGATATGAGACAGCTACAACAGCCGAGAGAAGAAAGAGACGAAGAAGAATCCTATTTGTACATAGCTCAAATTGCATCAGCTGCACATTTAAGACATTTCTAGGCAGCTTGCAGAAAAAAATTGACATGTAAAATTAGATTGATTTTTATGAGTCTAGGTTTGGCTTCCGCAGATCTAAAAGTAAAACAGCATGAGGAATTCTCATTCCATCCTATGAAATAGCAGGAGCTCTAAAGAAGTAATAGAATTTTCAGTGGCCACTTAATATTCGGCTATGAAAATTATATTGCCAACAATATTCCTTTGTATTTGGCAGCTGAGTCATGTCATGTTTATTCCACGACGGAATTTCTCCCTTTTTAATTACACTCTGTACCAATAATATATCTACATAAGATAAACAAAGGATCTGTACAGATCATTTGTTTATCTTTTATTTTCGCTCTTTCGACGACTGATGTTTATTACACGTGAGCTACTTTTCAAAAATGAACCTAGACATTAATAACTTGATGCAGTTCTACTAGTAGTTCATTCCTTGCTCTAGTAAAAACAGTGCCGAAGTGCATTGTCAAGAGAAGTGAGTAATAACGTCAGCGGAAAAGAAAGTAATAAAACATTAACCGTAGACTTAGCTAAAAAGCGTAAAGAAAAAGCCGAACTATTAAACCAGAAGAGGAAGATTAGCTTCTGTTTACATTGTGCCGAGGCCAAATGTTAAGCGATACGCTAATACGATTACGCTGTCAGCTTCAATATTCTTTACAGTCTATTTGCTCAGATTTTTGCATGCAACTCTTAAACTGCAATGATCTCCAACAAATACGTTAACATAATTAGCTCATATGAATGACTTATTTAAGGAGTCGCAAATTCTTGCATAATTGCGATGCACATAGCTGCAATTACTAAAGCGTTAGATTAATCTGTCAAATAAATCATGTCATCTTTCAAAAGAGAGAGAGGGAGGGAGAATGTTGTGAAAAATCTCACCTGTTGTCCATGTATATCCAAGATGATATCGTTGGCTTGTAAATATCCAACAGCGATCCACCCGTTGATATCCGAGTTCAGATTTCCAACAAAAGCGAACTGACCATTTTCCGAGCCGCCGATCACTTGTAGCGGGACGTCGACGTTAATTGAAGATCCATCGAGAGCACCATTATCTTCATCTTTGGCTAGTCGATTGTCGAGAGGATTTGAGGGCGGGGCAATGACGACTTGTCGAAGAAGTTGACTCCAGTGCCCACCTCCGTTTCGGATCTCTTCAAATAAATCTCTTCTGTCATTGGAATCTGGGTCATTTGCATTGCTGTTGTTATTCTGGTCGTTTGAGTTGTCGTTGTTGCTTCTATTATTGATTGTTGCATTGAGACTTCGGTTTAGTATCTGAGTATTGTTGTTAGGACCATCATTTTGGCTCTCTACGGCCGGTGGGGAAAAATACTGAATTTGGGACGGTGGCAATGACGACGACACCAGTCCACTGTCCGGCATGACTAAAGAACTAAAGAAAAACATCTACCACAGAACTGTAACATGAGAAATCTCTCTTTTCCTTCTCGGCACAAAAAAAGAGGACTAATAAAACTTTCCACCAAAGTTTCAGTCACTTTTACACAGCCGTTATTTGCCACTTTTGTCAGTCAGGTCAACACAGACGCTCTTTCCACAAACAAACACGTTTGAAATTGAACTGAGCAATGAGAAAATGGGAAGCCTCTATTTAGCAAACAAACTTATCTGCTGTCAATTTCCGCGTATACCAATACCAATATTAAGTTTACTAAAAATAGGTTACACGGATAGACTCAGGTTGTAAACATTTAGTAATACGTTATGTAGTACATAGGTCACTAGTTTCAAATTTAAATAAGAGCAGTTACGGAAATACTACGCATTTTCATAGTTATTATTATTATTAATATTCATCTTATAACTGCAGTATACTGATTTGTTAGCTTTACTTGAAATACTGACAAACAAACGATGTGCTACAATATTGTAAAGGATTACAGATATTACAACAGAGATTTTAGTTAGAAAAGCTTTGTACGGTCAACATAAATGTTGTAACAACTAGGACATATAAAAGAAATAACTGTTTACATTACATTAATTTGTGAGAATAAGAATACTGACAATTTTGAACGCTTTCCACTCAACTCCAGCTTTACAGACTCTGTAAAATATTTTTGCAAACCTTTCGGTGGTAGTTTATCGTCTTACAGTCTAAGTTACATAGCATAACTTGTATTTATAAACTTTAAATTCAACAATGTAAATTATGTGTTCGTCCAAACATTTAATTTCCATAAAGAGGAACTTTGCGTTATTGATTAATTCACATTATTAGCCTTCGGATATATCAGTTACAGCATCGTCTAATTATTTCTAAGTCGATTGTAATTCCTATATGAAAGGCTAGACAGGACGGAACCTTTTATTGTTACGCTCTTTTAGAAAGTCAAGATTTCCTGGACGGATTCTGTCAATTCTTATACAATACGTCACCCTTAACAATTACATACTATACTATAGCTACTACAATTTAGAGATACTTTTTATCTGAGTGTAGTTGTTTCTGTCTACACTCTAAAAAACATTGAAGATAATTATCGAGGAAAATACTCAATGATAATTCCAGAGATTAATCAAGTGCTTCAAGTAGTCAACATATTAGAACCCACGCTTGGAATGTCATTCATTTAAGTAGATCAAACTAATAGAATGAATTATATCGTAAGCCATTAAATGGTGAAAGAAAAAACCATTAACATTTTATGATAGAGGAACAAAATGGATGGCATGTAGTAAATGAGTAGTATTTTATGTGTAAAGCAAACGAACGGCCTTATCAGTAGTAAATATTAGTATAATTGGCTGCAATGGCATTTATCACTTCACCATTCACAGCAACACAGTAAAAATAACAACACTGGAATTTTAACAAGTTCCTTTTCAGTCTGAAACTCACTCATGTCACAAGTAGTCAAATAGAACTTGGGTCGAACCAAGTAAAAAGAAATCTATTTGCTTATCAACAACAACTGTTTGTCTTCAGCAAGTGCCATATCAAATTTGGCACAGTTTTGTCACAGAAGGAAGAGTTGATCCGCTTGTTTCTGAATATTAACTGATATTTGATATTGTTGGATGGTAGAAGGTTTCTTGGAAGAATGTTGACGAGGAGGGACTGCACAGTCATATGCTATGTGTCATACATACGGACATATTTTAGTGAACTCCAAATGAACTTAACTGGAGTGACTGAGCTACGAGCAAACATTTCACATTTAGCTAATGTAATGCTGCTAATTACACATAAATACTGCAGAATAAATGTGTGTGCTAGTGGCTAAAAAAACAAATAAATCTTTGAGTGTGATTTATTGTATGAGTAATAGCGGCTTCCTTTCCTACACTCACTATTAAACTAAACTAATCCACTAATACCATAATAATAGCATGCCTACCTACCTCCTTACACTCAAATCCTTACAATTACAGCATAGGACGTAAGTAAAGGGCAAACTAATGCTAACAATAAATAAGAATGGCTTTAGTTCAGATGCACACGAGAGCAGTAGTAATAGAAATCCTACAAATCTTGAACGTAGCCATTCAAATTGCAAACTATAACAATTAGAGAGACTAATAAATAGAAAACGAGACGGACAGGGATGGGACAACGAAACAAAGTGTCTTCTTTTCCTATTCAGATGTACATACGCAGGTTATTGCAATTGTAGTACATTGGATGTAAGTGCTAAACAAAAGTAGTCCGAGTCCTACATTTCGAATTTCCAACAACGAGGAGCACAGTTGACAGTACACTCACTCACTTTCTGCCCATTATCATCCGCATCACAAGGAAGACTAAACACACACATTAGCTAATTCTTTTCAAACTATTTATCAATGACACTCATTGAGCACTCCACCTTCATTAGTTAACAAATTTTTGCTCATAAAAGACGCCGATTTTTCTTTTCCCCCATTTCTACGTGATTTTGAGTAAATCCTTTTGAGCATCACAAGAATTCATAACAACTCTTCTTAATTATTGTTCTAGCTCAATTTTTACTAAATTACTGTGTAAAATAGTCCCTCCGTTTTTTAGCGTGCACGATTCTGTCTGTTTGCGTTAATTTCCTGTCGGCGGATTACACTATATATTTTCTTGCTAATAATATTATGACGATCTCCTTGCACGGTTCAGAGAATGATTCGTCTTGCCTTGTTAGTTCTTAAAAATATAAAAACAAAAGGACAGAAGGCAAACAGATTCAGTTTGCGATTTACGATCGAGTTTCAGTTGGACAAAACGAAGAGGACAGAACAGGGGACAGAAAACAACGTAACGTAACGTGAATTCAAGGCAGAGAAGGAAGCCAAAAGTAAAAACAGAATATCTTTCTGTGTTCTCTTGGATTCTCTGTCTGTGTTCTGTTTCTGTTGACTTGAGTGTCTGTCATAGTCATATCCAAAGCACACTCAGAGAAAACGCAGTCAGTCAGGGAGTCAAGTCACCATAATATTAATATTATTATATTAACCTTCTTCGTCCCTCCCGTACATTAGGATAGACGACAAATAATACTCTGCGTATCATAGCCCCACTACTATCACTTTATATCGCGTACAAATAGAAATGCCTACTTGCCTATTGCCTCCTTATAGTTGAATAGCTACACACAGCCCTAGACTCCTAGCCTAGCTAGGGTTCATGTAGTATTTCGAGGGTTGTTGTATTTGTATTGGACTATTGGAATAACGTGTAGGTTAGGTATTAATGTTGTTATAGGCGACGAGAGAAGAACGCAACAACGGCACAGTAGTGCACTCTGATGTTTACGCTAAAGAAGGACTAACGCTTCGTTAGAATAAAACACAGGAGCAGATTATGGAGCTTCTTGCATGCATGGATAGACTAGACCATCTTATTTTAACTTGTCTCTTCATGTTAAGCTAGTTATGCATGTTCTACTCTCTTCTGCATATATGCACGGCAAGACAACGTAAAGGTGACTAACTTAATTCCAAACTAAAGGCTTCAAGCCTTTTACCATTGCGTTTTACCTTGCATTACATTGCCTTTTACCTATACTCACACTTTGTAAGGGAGAGTTCACCCTTTGCCCGCCACCAACAAACACCTCACGCAATTCATTCTCTCACTCACAATCAGCCTCAATACCTTGTTTATGCAGCCCTTTATACTACATACATTTGTTACAATACACCCGAATTTATAAAATGCAAACATAATTAACCCCAATGGACTTTTAAAAAAACCAGCAGTTTCATAATTGCCCAATTGAAAATTTTAAAACAGATTACAGAGCATACGTTCATAGAACTTTCCCAACATTTCTCCATTATGGAAAAAGTTTTCCCCGATTTTATACTTCATTAACCCATCCAACGTAACTGATGCGGGGAAAAAAGCTAATTTTATCATTGAATTCGTAACTCAATTGAGAATTTTTTATAAAACTCCAAAGTAGGTACTGATATGAAATTTTGTAAAATATGTTATGGATCTGCGCTAAAGCTCGAATAGCGGCTTTTGTTCTATATTTGGGGGGTCCTGTCATAACATTAACTTTTTTTGGTTAATTTATTGTATGCATATCAAATTTCAGCTACTAACTTTCAAGGCCGAATCCGGAGGGGGGGCACGGGCTCACCCCGACATGCCGAGAAAAACACAATATTTTTGGAAAAATGCTCAAAATTTTCCGCGCTTCGCGCCAAAGTAGCTATTTTTCATCTATTTTTGGTCTTAAACCGCAAAAATGTTTCGCGCTACGCGCGAAATGGCGGTTGCAAATACGGCAATAAAATGCATTTGGCTTCGGAACCCCTCCGAAATTTATCTCTGCTTTCGGCTTTGCTAACTAACCTCAACTAACTACGAGTAGTTGGTTGTTGCTAACACTTTGAAAGGAGATAGAAATCTTTGAATTAGGGGGTCGAATGGGAATTGTGTGAGCCAATGTGATTTGATGCTCCTGGATCTCATAGAGTCCGAATGGTGGAAAGTGTCCTTGTATACAAATAAAATTGTAAGAGCCCTGCCAACGGGATAATCTTGTAATAACGATTGCATAGTCCCACGGCCTAGACCTGTGCATCTTGTCATTAAGTTTTCAAATTTCCAAAACGTAAATGTTACACATAGCATGCAAAAGATGACATCTTTCTGTTCAGTGGCACTACTTTTATTTACATTATTTGGGCTTTATTTTGTTTCCAATCTGAGGGGAGTAAAATGCTAAAATTAATATTAAATCTATTTCATGGAATCCAATGTAGTTAATCTTTTAATCACTGCTTTGTCAAAAATTCTGTTGTGATTGCTAGTTCCCACCCAAAGTTTTCTTTGGTTTGTACTGTAATTATGATGGACTTTTTAAACTACCGACGACTATTAATTTTTACAGGAGGAGATGACCAGTATTTTCATACAATAAATGATTTGTAGGGACGTAGGTAGAGGTGCACGAAAAGATACTTCAAAGAATAGATGCATGCTAGTAGGTAGTAGTAGTAGTAGTACTTAAAGTTGAATATGTAGGTTATAATATTGACACGTACAATATAATTTGAATAAAGACGCTAAAGAACAACATATCCCTACTTGTATTATTATCAAAATTATCATTGTTTATACGGATAGGGTTGTCGTATTCAAGTCTTCTTCTACTAAATACCTCAAAGCTTTGCATAAAACTTGCGTTGTGGACATGTGAATAATGCGAATGCTAAACCTGAGTTACTTATCTCTCTGTATGTACGTAGTTTTGCTAGTGATGTGCATTATATGAATCATACATATTCATACTATTTTCTCTGTTGTATGATTGTTGATTTTGTGATTGTATTTGATGTGTGTGTGTGTGTGTGCATCTTATAGTGTGTGTATTATATTGTGGAATTGTAGTTGAGTTGATTTCTTTTTGTATGTACTAGTGCCGTGTGGTTGTAGAAAAGAGAAATAATATTATAAGAAAGGGACACGACATCACATTGTAGCACTGATTGCATGCATTGCATTGGTACATAATAACAATAATATATGTAGATATTTTATAGGGATTTAGTTGTCGTGGGGAGACTATAGGGTTGCCATATATTATATAGAGGCGGATAGAGCTATCTGATTGTTGTGATTGTGTGTGAGTGCATAGTTGAGGTTGAGCAACATTTTCATATACATTGTTGACTGTTGTTGAGTTGAGAGATAGCCAGAAGATATCTCTTTTGCCAAAGAAGTGGAGGGAGAGTGTGAGTTGAGAAACCAGCCTGTGAAACTAACTTTTCTGACGAGGATGCCTTGTTTTGCCCTTTTCCTTATCGATGGCTAGCTAGCACTATTCCCTTCGGACTATCTCTAACTAACTCTAAAGTCTAACTGGTCCTCTTGGCCGTTTTCCTTACCTTTCCTCTCCTCGACTCCTACCTGTCCCCGACTACCTGCCCTGCAATCTATGCACATGGAAATGGACAAAGTCGAGCCAGAGACGAGTGTGCATGAGGCAGGGACCCTCTCTCTTCTGACTCTCAATGATCCTATTTTATAGGATGTGTGTGAATGTAAATGCGAATCTGCCTACTTTTTCTATTTGATACGGACTGACTCTTCTTCAACTATGTAGTAGGAGAGCTGTGCATGGAAGTCTGATTGAGCACTTGGCTGCAAAGTGCACAAACCCTTCCTTGTACATTTATCAATTAGGAAACTTCCATCAACAACGTCCTCACTCACACTCACACAACTCTCCGTAGCTACGCACATGATACTTTCTTGAGGATATCAGGTTTTTTAACTCCTAGCACTAATCTCCATCCCTGAAGATCATTTTTGTTGAACTCCACTCCCAGAAAATACGAGACGCAATACACACATGCTTCCTAGCAATCTATAACCCCAAACGGCTCTCCATTATCTACAACAACAACCAACGAAATCCTTTACTTTAATTCAGAGCTTTTTAGTTATAGAGCTCCATCCTTAATATGTACAGTCGGACACGTACTCCTAGCTACAATGTGTGCATGGCTCTAGAAAAATAGCTGAATTCTCAGTTGTCGTTCTCACCCCTGACTTAACTCGGAGCAGAACAAGATATTATAGCTAAATGTTGTTTTCCAACCGAAAGCCTAGGCCAGGAATGCATTTCATTCGATTCTCCTGCAACAGCTATCTCATTTTTTCACCTTACTCCGTCGTTCATTCATTCTTTCAAATATTTTTATTTCATTCCACCAAGTTAATGAGCCACATCAGTTAGCGTCAGCCTAAGCCCTGTACTAATCGCCTAATAGTTTCGTCTACGTATTACCTTTTCACTAATGGAACAACTCACAGTGACACTTGCACGCAGAGCATCTATCTATTTTCATGTACCACTAGAAAGACACCAAATCACTCTGTGACTCAAGTCGAAGTCTATACTTGTAAAAAGCATTCTTTTAGAATGCCTCCTAAGCAATGACCACTTACAATAATTAGTCTGACTGTAATGGCAATGATATGTATGTAATTCTACCTACTTAAAAGCCCTGTGCCAATTTTAAAAAACTGTAACAAGTTTTTTACGATGGACATTCTATGAACTTTACTCTCACACTAGAAATTAAAATACTCGTACATTTTTAATACCACTGTTCTTACCTTCAAATACGCAGTGTAATAATCATTGTAAAAATTTTGCACAATCCCTGTCCAGTTTTTCCAGTTGTCTGGAAGTTTTTAAATCCGAGGGACGTTTTTTGTATAGTATTTAGGAATTCCATTTCTTTCTGTAACAAATACCGATACACATTTTTTGTAGTATTTATCTCTAGACGTTTTAAATTCCAACCCTTACTCATTTCATAGCTGTTAAATTAATTATTTGCAATACTAGATTATAATATTTCTCTAGCTATCATATAGGTATAGATTTTTGTTGCGTCGCTTATTAATTTTCAGCAAAATACATGTTTACCAATACTCAAGAAAGCTCCATACATAAAAATGCGCATATCATTTGTCAGAATTAAGACGAAAGAGGAGTCCTTCTATTGGAATTGCATAAAATACTTTAGATAACCATGTTTTACTGTTTCGTGGTAGAAAGACAAATGGAAGTGAGACACCTGCCCGAATTGTAAATGGATAAGATACAATGATTAGCATTAAGTAACTCTTGTCTCTTTTGAGTATAGAGCATAGACATATTATAGAGTACCACAAGTAAAGTAGAGTCAGAATCTGTGGTGTAATGGTGTACTCACTCAGCAATTCTATCAATGTTGGTTATTCTTACTGTATTGAGTGATTGTATGAGTGCCACAATCACAAGGAATTCCTCATTCATCTACTGTAAACTGAATTAAGCTAAATGCTCGAGAATTCAGCATAGCACGAAAATCACGATAGGGAAGAAGTGCCCATCCATTCTAAATAGTTAAATAGTTCGTGCTGTGAGGCTGAGACTTTAAAACTTGAACGGAATTATACAGGAGAAACAAGCCATAATCTACTTCTATGTTGTTCCACAGTAATTGTTGTAAAAAGAAATATAATTTCATCGTAATTTTAATTTTTATAAGAATACGCATCCTAGTGGTTTCTTTATATTTGTGCAAGAGTGCATTTTTCTTCGCATGTACTCTTGTTTGACTTCTTATTGTTGGTAAGAGGCTAAGAGGGTATTTAATCTAAATACTCTGCACTTTTATGCTACTCTTTTTTCTCTGCACATATTCAGTCCGTCAAGAAAGAGCAATCTTGTGATACTTCTCTCTTGAATATCATGCTCATGCTATTACTCTACTAAATGACTAGAATATTACCTATAATATGTATCAGCTATTAAATGTAACCTAAGTAGATCTACTTGCCCTTCGGCCGTTTGACTACTTGCTTTTCAACTATAATAATAATAATATGCACATCTCTTCTTTCTACCAATACTCATCACCAATCCTACAAATATCCGTTTTCAAATTCCTCATTTTCATTTGTTGCAAAGAGCAACGGCTTTTCCTACCATTGCATTACATGAATTTATACTTTGACATTCAGTTTTAACAATGACAGTGCATTCATGACATTCATAATAACTCTAACTAACTCTCTTTATAGTAACGTCATGTAACTTCACAAATAAAATTTAATGGTTGGCTTTTAAAAATACAGAAACAAAATGCGACTTGTTACTTCTATTCAACCTAGAACTTCCATTTGTAGTCCATGTGTTTTCATTTCCTAAAACTTGCAATCTATAGAATATAATGAGATTCCACAATATATCTATCACTTTGCACACTCAATCTAAATCCCTCTCTCAACTTATCGCTAACAGCATCGAACAAAAAGATGAGGGATCAGTTTCCTTTAAATCCACTATCCACTTAGCATAAAAACTAAGCCATGTGTATTGGCTATTAAAGCCTCTTTCATTCTAATTACACTTAATGCTGGTTTTGCTCTGCGTTTATTCCTTGACTTCCATACTCGCATACCTACGTCTAATAAATATATACTATCTCTAACTTCTACAGAAACCTACCATGCAACTCATGTTATACGATTTATTTTAAAAAAGTGGATGTGCTCTAACACAAAAGCGTCTACAGTTCCTACATCTAGGAATATCATCCTTTTTATCATACAATCAACAACCAAATTCATAAAAATATTCTATTCACAATAGATTACATGCACAGTTAATCTACATCCATCCAACCACTCCAGGCTCCACCGAAGCGTAACTATACTGTCTACATACTTGAGGACGAAACTCTGTAAATTCAATCAATGTAGATCAGATTAAGAAATAAGAATTCTTTTTTAAATATTAAACCAAGAATTTTTTATCAGTATCAAAATCCTGTTGACATGTGTAAAAGATTCTTTAAACATTTCTCCCCTTTTGCATTTTGATGGGAAAACTATTTTGTCATCTACTCTCTATCGATCTTACATAATCTGGAGATTCTTGAGTACTATCTATCCCAAGAAACTTTATATATACAAAAACATCTATGCATATGCAGTCCATAAGATTCTTCAAAAAATGCCAGCTTGTACTTATATCTATTCTTTTTCAGCGAGACGAAGCTTTCATATTCTGCTCATTTTGGTGACAAACTCAGAAATTATAGGGCTGGCCGGCAGGCTGTCTTTCGGTGTTACACGTTGGTTACGATATGTAACTAGCTCGAAATGCAGGGTTGAAGTGGAGGAAATGGAGGGGTGGGATAAAATTGGTTTTATTCATTTCAATTTCATCCAGGTGGATGGTTATTTTAATACAAATAGAATTACCTGCACTATTATTATGCATTTCTTTCAACTTTATGCTGTTTATTTTTTGTTTTTTGCTTAAAGAGTGCAACGTGCAGCATAAAATTATAACATTGTACACCTTTTTGCAAATTTGGCATGCAAAATTGCTCAATACTAGTAATATTCACATACCTAAGGTAAGAAAGCAATGCTAAATAACTACATAGGCTTGTTCATTTAAATGAACAGACACTTAATACACGGATTACATAGCAAGTGCTTGGCATTGCCAAAATTGTCTATTAGGAGATATCATAAGTTCATATCTAACATGAAATTTCATAAAGTATCGAGTAAAACTAATTTCAATGCTCATGGACAAATAGTTTAAAAGTTATGATCAAAATTCTCCATTAGATCTTCAACTGGCATAATTCAAGGGAATTTTCCCGTTCGGGAATTTCTTTAATGTTTTTAAACTAACTAATTGATATGTGTTATATGTTTCTACCATTAACTTTCATCGAATAGATCGAATGAGAGTTTTGTTGTCTTTCTTTTCCAAGGTTATAAATAAATAATTTTAAGTCCAAAGCATACACATATTAAATGAACAGATCTTTTTGTAGGTTTTTGCTTATAACTATGGGACCATTTCAGAGTCAACATTGAAATTAGTTTTATTCAATTCATTATGAAATTTTATGTCAGATATGTGCTTAAATATCTCCCAATACACATTTTTTATAATGAAGTGTACTTATTTAATACAGGTATTAAGTGTATGTCCATTCAAATGAATAATAGTTTGAATTGATAGAACTTTCATACTGATTTGAATTCAGTCCTTATTAATTATACTATTACAGATTTGTAAAGATGGGAAACAGAACTTTCAATAACGACGAAGAAATAAATTATGCAATGTTCACATTCATAAGTAAAGAAACTTTTAATTTAAAAATAAGTTTGGAATTCTACCTAATGTGCTAGTTATTTCTTCACGGTTACCCAAACTTCGTTTTCCCATTCTCACAAAAAAATAAACTTTGGCTATAATAGTTCAATAAAGATTAAGTTTAAATTAATATAGACAGTTTCAATAGTTATAGTTTGAAATTACGCAAAATACAAATAGGTACCTTGTTAAGGAAGTACTGAATTTTAGCGGAAGTAATACAATGTTTTGTATTCTTCGATAGTTTAAACTTTGTGCAGTTATTAACTAATGAAATTGTGGTTACAAATAATAATTTAGAACTTTAGATTGCATAAAGCAAAGTGAAATGAGACATAAGGGACGGGTATGTGGGCACCTGTACTTCCTTGCTAATCACTCTTATTTTGCTCAATTTCATCCATTTTATCCACACACAGGATGAATGAAATTACCTTTTGGTGGACAATATACTACCCTGTTGAAATGTCTCCTTTTTTAGTTTTGGTTTACCGAATAACAAAATATGGTGGTTTCCACTTTGGTATTTAGATTCATGCGTGCATTGGTGTATTTTTTTCATTTGTTTTGTGTGACTGTAAACTGTGACGTAATCGTAAGGTAGGGAGAACTGAAAAACCAAACTGAAGAACATCCTACACCTCCGGTTATGTAATCTATAGTAATAGTCTCTTCTAGTAATGCATAGCAAGATATTATGCTCGTACATTTAAGACCATTGTTTTATTGAAAGCTAGATTACTTTTAGAGAAGTGATTTTCCAGTGTACATTGAAATTATATATGTATGCCATTTCCATTTCCTTGTGCTTATATATTTCGCTTATTATAAAGTTAGACAAAAATATTATTATTTTTAAATAAAAAGTTCTTGACTTCCACAAGAAATAGTTCTCATAGCTTAAAAATAATCTGAATGGTCATTTTTGTGAATCATGTACTGTTGCGGCGAGAAATGTATTGTGAAAACTGCATCTCCGTATCTGTCAAATCTCAACTTATTAGTGTTACCTCTGTCAACTGTTTGCAGCACTAATTCACTACTTGTTTACATAGTTGATGATCAAACCAGTTTTGGCCTACGGACGCAATAGTTTTGGTTTGAGGAATCTGTTACAATATTGATAATACGGTATCTAACTTTTTTGAAAGTCATCATTTTGTCATGCGTAAAAAGTCAAGTCAGCATTCATTAGGCTAACACATTACAAATCTGTATATTCTTCATTCATTCATGCTTGAGAGAACGGTTTGGCACGTTTCTGTTGTATCACGCTCGATTTAATTAAATCTAACCAAATGATTTGCGTCATGGAAATCGGCCAAAATATATGCAGAATGATTATTTTGGATTTGATTAAAGATTTTTGCGGAGATTATAAATACGGCCACAGCATCATTGAATTTGAAATTAAAAGGATCTGTTCACTACTATCCAACACAACTATAATTAACTTGGAATGTACCACACAGTTAAGAATTTCCCTAGAATAAAATGATGTAATTTGATGCATTTTATACAGATAGTCGGAGTTGGACCATTATTATGTACCAGATCAAAAATGCATCTTAAAGTGTATATTATAATATAACTACGGTAATCCTAAACGGATTCATGACAATTTCTAGTGGGCAGTGACCGTGACAAGCGTATAATTATAACTTCCTTCAAAAATTGAACTTCTCCATCCTTCCTCCCTTCACGATTTTTTAAAAACTAATTGTGCTTTAGAAACCAATTATTTTTATGAAGGAGATATAACAAGTAACAGCGTTGCGAAATCATTTCATTAAAGCACAGGGTAGGATACTGAAATGATATGAAAATGAATTCGTGTTTATGTAGAAGTGAAATTCTACGCTTACAAATAATTAAGCGCACATAAATAAAATCGTTTGGTACTCAATTTTTAAAAAAATCCGTGCTCCACCGTGGATTATTTCATCTCTATGAATGTAGACACGATAGACTATTTCTGTGTCTTATACACTAAGAAAATATTCCATTTTACTTTGACGATTTTTGGAAAAGACTTCAGAACCATCGCCAAATGTGTTTTGAAGAATAGATGCCCACCTTTACAGCTTTTATGAGGATCCCGGAAACTTGACAACCAAAAGTTCACAACCGGGGGTAGTGAAGCTTCACAACCAGAGAGTGAAACTTCACA
>JAAAYG020044367.1:0-45738 GCA_009936455.2 Tomocerus minor
TAAATTAGGAGCCAACCCAAGTCGCAGGAAATAGGTTCACCGCCGTTTCTTTCCTATTCCGTCTACAAGGGTTTATTGTACTTTACTGCTGCACACTCATTCTAATATTATGTGCTGTAGGAATAAACTATTTACGACATTTGTACAAAATGTATCTCTTATAAAGTAATACGACGATAATTAATAGTATATCTCTTCGGCCAGTACAGTAAGTCACCACAGTCACAGTACATAGAACTTTCTCTGTTCTTATTTTAAACTCACATGAAACTTTCACCACCACAATTTTTCAATTAAAATATTGAGACCAATACCGCGACAGTTGCGTCAGTGTATTTTTCTTTAAGCTTCTTAATTTCGACTCTCAACTTTTTGGATGTCTTTTGCCTATTCTGCCTACTTAACTATTCTTGTGAGATATACTTTGCTTACTCAATTTTTCACACTATATTGAGTAAATATTGGAAAGCATATTGCACAGTGGGAAAGTATGGTAGAGAACGAACAACGGGAAATTGCGGGAAAGTATGATACAGAATGAAAATATCGTGCATGATATTAATTTGAGAAAGAGAAAGTGCCATGTGAATTGTAGACATACTGTATAATAATTCCCCACAAAGCAGCCACCATTGCCACCAAAGATCAGACAGTAGTAGCACACAAAGAATACATTTGTGTAGATAACATAACAGAGGCGTTGTCCATGTCCCATCCATCTGTATCTTACATTTACTTCAACTATAATTTCATTACGTTGTCAACTGAATTGTTTCAAATTCTATTTGCACGTTTTGCTGGCTGTCGGACTTTTACTGCGTGTCGGAATGACTGATTGTGACTACGTATGCATGACTGTTCGAACTAAAGCTCTAATAACATAACTTATAGCTTCAGCAGTATTAACTAACACAGGCAGCTCTCGTTCTTCCTACTCACTCCATTCTGTCAACCAACTCACTTGCACATATTATTTATTTCACCGAGTGGTTTCCATTTTACTAGTGTTAGCAGGATTTTATGGGAATTGGGTTGGGGATCTCTATCTACACACATGTGAACGTGTAAATGAAACTTTCATGTTCTGCCAAAATGTTATGAGGAGCAATAGAGCATATATAGGTACCCGCACCTGTCCATACTTTCTTCTAATAGATGTTATTGTTCAGCTATGTAATACAAATTAAATTAAAATGGGCGAATGAAGTGAAGTGAATGAATTTCCTTCCGTGTCATATGAATTATGTCAACCTCAGTTATAGGCTGCCCAAGGCTGTTTCTCTATATAGGCTCAGAAATGCCGTAAGAGGTTCTATGTATATAATATTTGCATGCTTTATGCTACGTGTTGTACGTAACGAATGGTGTTTTGAAATTAGAAATTTATTACGCAATCTATATTAAGTTGATAGCTCTCTGAAGGGTGGAATCTAATGTAGGCACGCTCTACTCTCCATGAAAACTCATTTTCATTTTACTCTAATAATTGCTCTCTTGTAAAACAGTCAAGGGAAAAGATTACAAAATGCTCTGCTTGTACTACTGCGTTTTGATGGCAATATATTATTAGGAGAGTGAGAGAGAGAGAGAGAGAAAGAGGGGTTTTAACTTGAGCCCAGAGAGATAAAGGGGTGCGTTAACGCGTATTACTAAACGCTAATATATTAGCTACTCCTAGAAAATCTACACTGCATTCATTCATTGCACATAAAAAGAGTAGTCATTCCCGAACTTAAGTGTTATGGTTTTCTATTTTTGGTGTGGATTAAAATCCTAGCCCAGAACTAGTCTCTGCTTGTCGTCTGTTTGACGTTTTAAAAACTTGCAGTTATAAAAAGAGGGGGATAGAAAAGGGGTGTCTACTCTTCTCTATATAAGCAAGCAAGTGTAATGTGCCAACATTCACTCCTGCTTTGCAGTGCACACAGAAAGTCTGTGACAAGAGTGTAGTGCTAGAATTTATGTGTATCACAGATTTCTGGTGTGTGGCAAGGCGTAGTATTATTGAACATTACATTATTACACTCCAGTCGACTTACATTTCCCTCGTATTAATACCTTTCTTCAGATCTACATGAACAGAACAGAGTCTAAGTGAAATTCGCTAAGGAAATGGCTCGAGAGACTTTTCTCCGACTCCCCCTCGCATCCCCGAGGTATTAAAAATTAGATGCTGACGTTAGCTACGGAGAACAGGAAGTTCTGGCTCTATTTATATATACTGTTTGGCTAGGAACAAACTAGACATAGTTCTAATAATTCACAAACCCTTACGCATCCACCTCAGCTCATTATACAACATGAGACGAAATAGATTATTACTTATGAGATTGTGGCTTTCCCTAGGTTTGCCTTCTCTTCCCAACACTTTCCCTTCCTTTTGGTTACGTTTAGGAACTTATGCAATGCACTATGCACTTTCATTTCATAATTCTCATTATTTCATAGTTATTCCTTCACGGTCTCCTGCTGCGAACCCTAATATATTATATTAGGTTGCTCATTTATATCCGTAGACTTTTCCCTCCACCTACTACCTTAGGCTTCTTCATTACGTAACAAGAAATGAAAAGGAATGTCTAAATGACTGTTGCACAAGTGTATTTATTTATACGGTGTACTTTCCCTTAAATTATGTTGTCCTGTACTGTACTATCCCCTTCTTATTCATACACGTTTAATTAACCGCTTAATAATTTAATAACTTATGTTGTCACTTACTTACGCCTAAGTATACGCAATGATTAATAGTTTCAGGAAGTATTATCGAGCTCTGCATTATTAACCTACCTATGTCCACAATGCATTTAAGAACCAAATTAAATATTGCACTTCACTTCTTAATTTTTAATCCACCTGCAATTGCACATATAGTTTAATTGTGTCTAAAACTAAGATAAAGAGTATGTTTTAAGTAGAGCAACTGCAGTGAGATAGATAGAAGCTTAAAAATTAGGTAGGTAGTCTTCTAGGAGAGCTAAGAAAACTTAAAAATCGAGTGTTCGTAGATGATCTCAGGAAAGAAAAGTCGGTCATTCAACCCTTAGCATTTCTCTTGTTTTTCTTCTCACAATGCATTAAAAGTATGACGAGCCAGAGCCACGGCTCAGTCACCGCCACCATATGCAGCAATGCAGAGTAAGCTGGATGGGAGGAGGAGGATTAGACTGCATAGTCATATTAGCCGAAAGCATTACTCTAATCATAATAACTATACTATAAGCCATAAAGAGCACAGAGAGAGATATGAGTGCGAAAGAAATGAAACTCCTCCTCTAGTCAAGTGGAGTGAAGTATGTGTGTGCATGCAATAAATAATCATCAAGTTGTAAAAGACGAAGACGAGGAAGAAAATATTAAAAGGTGCTCCCACACAGTTCCTTCCACACCATACGAATCCTTAGCTATATCATGTTATTATTATTTCCACCAAAACCTACTACGGTTCTACCTTCCCTTGACAAAATATATAGTTTAGCATCGACTCTAGTAAAAGGGCTTTTCTGAGCTGTCCTTATCTTTTTGGCCCACTGGTACACACAACCTAATACTATTTACAATGTGGACACAAGGATTATTATATCCATTATGCATGCTTCTCATATAAATTTATAAATGTGGTTCAGTACTGCTAAGACTCTTTCTCCTATATATAGTTGCATTAATTTTATTTTGTACATATACTTGATATAGCCAAAGAGATCTCTTACTGACAACCAGATACTAAATTTGGCCTAAAACAGACTTATCTCAAAGCAACATCGCTACAAATACCAAGACAGTCAAATAAATAATGCATTGCAATTTTCAGCTCTGTCATAACAGCATGCAATGTTCTCTGTCTCATACAGGCCTTCTCCTATTCTGTAAATGATATTTTACGGTCTCAGACGGAAGTTTACATTTGTTACTATCAACGGGAAATAAAATATTGTCATTAAAGCATCTAAAATCAAAAGGATGATTTTACACATTGAAACGAAGAAAAAGAAATGTTGATTACACTAAAATACTTTTAAATAATTCTATGCATTAATATATAAATTATTCTGCTCAATGTTATAAATTTAAGCCAAAACTAGTGTATCTACAATATAATGTAAAGAATTAATTACACCTGCTTCATAGTCCATTACATGTCCGTAAACATAAACAGGAATAATGCTATAATATTTGTTTACTTTTTTCCAGTAGAATTGCTAATTTCAAAGTTGGATTCCCTCGATGAATATCAAATTAGTCGCATACACAATTATGATATCATTCTGAGCTGTGTATTTCTTGAGCAAGATATCAGTAAGGAAAGTCTAAGACACGAAAGCGTAAACACAAGAAGGCAAAAGAAGGAAAGTCATGGTCTCTTAGATATAGTAGTGTGTTTGTGTATAAAGGAGTCAGAGGGAAAGTGAAGTGAAGCGACTGGCGAGTTGACTAGACGGCTGATATTAGATATGACTTAGTCGATGGCGTATGCCGAGTATGAGTAGGTAAGCTAACTGCGTACACTAAACTGTGTAGCACACAGAAAGCAAAGGCAGAATGTAAATCGATCGATAAATTGGCATGCTTTCCTTAAAGTCCTATTGTAAACTTACGTTAGCATTGTCACAGAAAAAGACAGAGAGACGCACATTAAGTGCAACGTAGTAAGCTCTTCGTATAGCTAGCCGAGAGTCGTTACATACTTTAGTCATGCTATGTGTGTCCGAACTTTAGATATAAACTATAATCTAGTTACAGACACAAGTTATCCAGCAGCACATAGATAATATCCGGGCATTTTCTATGAGTCACTCCACGGAACCAGCCATGGAGAAAAAAGAGAAAATTTTTTAGGGGACTGTACCTACGCCGCTCTCCTCTTAGACTTTACTATAAGAACGAGATAGACAGAGATTCAACTGGGCTAGCGTAAACTTAAGCGTGAGTTAAGCCGGAGAAAAGTAAATCGCAGAGAGTAGTGACACCGGAAAAAAGGAGCGCAACGTTACATTTAGTTACGTAACGTTAGCACTGCCACTCCAATTGCTTGGGGAGAGTCAAATTTGACGAGAAAATACACGACACGTACTTAGGAGCTAGGACCGTGTGCTCTTTGTCTTTCCTAATATGAAATATCGTCTCTTTTACACAGTGCGATCAAGATGTACGCAACAGTGTCATAGCCAATTTATTTTTACCCTAGCCTTAATAAACAGTTAGACAACATTATAATATCTACATAAAAATTCATCTTTTGTACGCGTCTAAGAACTAGATTGAAAAATTAGTGTCACACTAAGAAAAGCACGCTCGATATTTTAGCCATAACAAGAATTAGACACTAATAGAAAAAAAGCACATGCAAACGGTGAGTGACTAAATAGATACAACGTTTGCTTTTCTAATAGAAAATCCTATTATAGATAGCTACTTTCTAATTTCATGCTTAAACTCCCCTATTTAGCTCATTGTCAATGTCAAGGGAATGTATAGTAATAAAATAGAGCATATATATAGTAGAGTTATATAGAGTGAAGGCGGTATAAAGTCGAAATTTATATAGCTTTCGCTATTTTAATGATATTAATCAACAAGAGAAAGTACATGAGCTTTTCTCGTACAAGACACTTATAATTCTAACAGAAATTTGAGTCTAGCTGCTAGGGATGAGAATAGGATAACGGGACTATTGAATGAGTAAAGTAAACCATTGAGACTTACCGAAAAGTAGAGACTGTACTTTCCTCTCAGGCGATGAGTTTACACAAAAACAGAGGATGCTAAAACGAAATTATTGACACATAGACACGCTCGCTGCACAATTTATGCTGTAAATCCGCCTGGAGCATTCACAATACAATGCGATTACAATGTTCTCGGAACTATTTGTTGATTAGTGGGATAACTGTAATCTACATCCTCTGGGAATTGCCATATAATATGATCTCGTGTTTTATTTCACTTGTTATTATTCATGTAGCTAGTTTTCACTGGACTAGTCGCAGAGTCCTTTATTATTTGTATCAAGCTATGAGCACGTGTCTTGTGATTGTGTATAATATTAGGATTGTAAATAGGATTTTCTGTCCTGAGAACACAGTCGCACAAATATAAATCCACTTGAGCCAAATTAGTCGTAAGTACTTTTGCTCTTGTTTGCAGAAACAAGAAGGGAAGAAAATTGAAAGTTCGCACAGTAGCTCGTATTTAATCAAAAGGGATTAATAGAGCTAGAGATTAATAGGTGCTTGTGTTTTGACGTGACAGCAAAAGTTAGTTACTAATCGAACTTGTCCTAACTTTACGTTTGCGGAACAGCTTAATTTCGTTATAGGCAAGTAGTGTGCTCACTTCTAAATTTTCCTAATACATAAGTAGATTATATTAATAATCATCCTGGTCAAATATTCCCAGATTGACAAGGAAAAGTTGTGTGTGCAACTAAAACCAACGAAACTTGTCACTTATCTCAGGAAAAGTAAATAGAAAATTGTCTTTGGTAACTGGCTGAAGGGAAAAAAGAGGAGCACAAGAGTTTTCGAACAAGCCTTCAATGAAAACAATTATTTTTTTGTGGATTGTAAGTAGTTTTCGGTTCTCACAGCTGTGCTTTTCCTGTTTTTTTCTACTTTGGATCCTATTAGGACGTTTGGCAAGAGCAGATCAGAAAGGAAACCAATCAAAGAGATTTGGAAAACAAGTGAGCTTGGATTTTAGTTTGAATGAAAATCGTCGCTACTCGCCGTGGGTTTTTCCTTGCTATTCTGAAGAGAAGAAAATCGACGCTGCTTTCCCTACTGGGAGAATATGATGAGTGCGGAGTGGAAAACGAAGGAAGTGGCAGGGAGTTGGATGGCGAAATCGTGGCAGAGGCAGTTTAGCTCCGAAAGTGAAGGCTATTCCATAAGGAGAGGATGTGAATGCATGGCAAGCTCACCGAAGTTCGCAGAGAGTGGGAGAAAAGAGAAAACGGAGGAGCAGGGAAGTCAAGGCGAGAGCTTAACAGGACAGGACACGCATGCCCCACTTCTCTTTTCCCTCTGAACTCAACTGAACAAGTCTTTAGCTTTCTTTCTTTACCTTTTCCTCTGTCTTTCCCTTTCCTTTCTTCCCTTTCATTTACCTTTTCCTTTAGTCTAGCCGATCTCACTGACTCATGCTGACACTGCTATCTTATCCACACCAAAACTCACTTAGCCAGATACTAAACAATCATCACATTATGAATACTAATAATAAAGTAGAAATTAATTTCCCCAAAGGCAGAAAAGCCTAATACGATTTTATAGATCAGAGTCTAGCCTAATATTGATACTAGCAATTATGCCGCTAATACTTGACATCTCCCGTCTAATCACTTCAATATAATTTGACAAAAGGGATTAATTATTACCCTGAACAATTTAATAGCTCAACTGTTTCAACATTCAACATGATCAACATCTTTCTTCTATTAATATTCCTTATCCAACTAATAAAAACGTCCAAAGTTAAATTGTAGAAAGCAGAAAAATAATAATTTTCAATACTTTTACATTAGATATTAATGCAACATAAAAATATTAAGTTATGTAATAAAAATTAGAAATTGTAATGTAAGAGTTACAATACAAGATGTTTCGTTGGGTTTCATTTATTATCAAGTATCTGATGTTAATTTAAAATCTGCAGTCAGAATTTCAGGAATAAATGGTATTTAGTGAAAGGAGCGGATGAAAAATGAGGAGAATGAAATTCTTGATTAAAAAGAGATATAAGGGTGAGTGAAT
Source organism: Tomocerus minor (assembly GCA_009936455.2). NCBI lineage: Eukaryota > Metazoa > Arthropoda > Collembola > Entomobryomorpha > Tomoceridae > Tomocerus > Tomocerus minor. The sequence goes on from JAAAYG020044367.1 coordinate 7,752, forward strand.
GTAAGCGTCGAGGATGTCGACAGGGTGAAAGTAGTTGAAGACGGAGAAAAATTGGCTACATTTCAAGTAAGAAAGGAGCATAGGGACAGGATCAGAACAGGAAGAGTTTCGTTGCCAATTAGATTCAGTATTATGGGCACTAGTAGCTCAATCGGAGCATCATTATTGTTATTGAAACTAGGAAAAAAATCAAAGTGACTCAAATTACGGACAATGTCATTATTTCAATCTTGAGAAACTAAGTAGGAGAGAGAGAGAGAGAAAGAGAGAGACTTAAAGACTTCGTCGTAGAATCATCCTTGTGGGAAAAGGGAAGCTGAGTCTGAAGCCAAGTTTAGTATCATCTGTATAGTAGAAGAGATATTATGAGACGGAGGAAGGAGTAGAACTTCAGCAATAGAAGAGTTGCGTCGAGTCAAGGCGAGTGAGTAAGAGAGAAGAATGGTACAATTAGCCTCGTAAAAATAAAATCAAGACGAATGGCCGTATGACAGAAAGTTGGCAAGACAAAGAAAAAGCCGTAAGTCGAATGAAAGGAAAAGCTGAGGAGGCTGCATGGGGAAAAGAGAGAAATGAGCCCATTAGAGATTTCCATTTGGGACTCAAGTGTGGAAAATTAAAGCGTAAAGTCGAGCTGAAACTGTCTCTGAATACTAATCGGGACTCTTTGTGAATATCTGTGTGTATGTGAAAAGTATCGAGAGAGAGAGAGAAGTGTAAAGCTTAGAAATCCCTTCCCTTCGGCTTCGCTTTCCCTTTTAAATTACGTAGAAATTATTTCTTCGTCGGAGGAAATCTCGAAAGAGTGGAATCCTTGTTTATTCTGTATAGTTTTCGGAAGTGAGGTGATAGCCCGGTGACTTGTATAGTAAATGGTTACGCATTTTTTTTTTTCATTTTTCCTGACTAGGTGAGTGTAAATTGAATTCAATTGAATTCCCTGTTATATCTTAGGAAATAGGAAAGCGCGAAGAGACGTCAAAGTGTAAGTGAAAGGAAGGGAAGGTAAGTTTCAGACAGCCAGGTTGTACTTTCCTCCTCTTTGCGGCTAAACAAGTTGAAGAATAACGCACAAGAGTTGAGATCCTCTTGCTTTTCTTGACTGCCTTTGCGAAAATACGGAATATCTTTAGAGACGAGAGCGTCTTCCTTTCTTTTCTTTAGAGTTTAGCTTCCTAGCTTCCTCTTGGGTGAGTTGACTGTATTTCTGATTTATTACGAAAGAAAGTTTACTATGACTTTCTCCCGTACGGACTCTCCGAGCCCTTTATAACCTTCTTAACTACATTGAGCCTCTCCTAGATGACTTACGCACTAAAGTGCAGAACTGCTACAACACTGTTGTGTACAGGCAACAGTACAAAGTACATCAGTTACTCCCGACTCCTTTTCGCCTTCTGTCCCACTCTGTTTGGCTACTTTCAAAGGATGCATCTCCACGGAAGAAGACTTCTATCCCAAGGAGAACGTCTATATAAATACTTTCTCTCTCTCTCCCCATTTGTGCATGCATAACATATTTCTATGAGTTTAACAACTGCCTATATATATATAATATATATATGTAATATATATATCCTCTGTATATATGTATATCTTTAAGGAAGCCCCTTTTTGTTGTGTTTGCGTAGTTACAATTAGCAAGAGCTGAAGACAAAAGCTTGTAATTAGTTATGAGTAGAGACAGCATTGCGGGAAACAGAACTTTCTTCATGGATGATTAATATTTCCAAGATGAATTCTATTTATTCTATTGTCTTCCAGCACAGATGATGTATTTAGTTGTAAAGTGAAACTTGGGCTCTACTAACTAATAATTGAAAAACTTAATTAAGTATTCAAGGCCTATCGTATTCGTGTGTTGTTAGGTCAGAATGTTTCTCAAATGTTTCAATATTGTTTCCTTCATAAACCAAAATAGCTGTATATTGTGTGGCTTGAACTATGTAAACTGTCATAAACAAGGTTATAGAAAGGATCTTTGTAAAATCCTTGAAAATGACTTTGAAAATTATCTGCACATCAATAAGCACATTAAGGCAGCACTATTACTGCAGCATTTTTATAGATCAACTTGGCTTATAAAGTGTAATAAGCATAGCATTATTCTAATTTTATGCTTTCCCGCATTTAAGTAGCAGATAATGCTAATGTTGGATATATTCTCGGGAAGAGAATGGGAATCGAGATGCACGACTAAATTTGAAATGACATCTTCTGAAAATCCTCACATATGAGATGGCAATGTCGTAAACTATTGAATTTGACGTGACCTGAGCCCAAAGTCCCATTACATGTCAAAAGGGCCACATTTATACATTGAGCACTATTCATTTTGATACAAATAAGAATATAACTGCCGTGAATTCATGAGTGTGTATTATGCTTTAATATTTTTTATCTGGAAATGGAAAGGGCTAAACAAAATATATGCATACGACTGTAGGATTATGACACGTAGCGTAGTTTAATGGTGACAGTTATTTACAGTATCTTCCTTTCTACTTATCCATGTATGAGATAAAATAACATATAGCACCCCAAATGCTATATACAGCAAATATGGTTGAGAAAATAACTTTCACTCATATTTTCCTTCTCTCCTCTCGAACTGAAAGTGTTTTCTCCGGTTTCAGTTTGGATTTCAGTGTAGGTAATTTATAGAGAGATAAACTTTAGCTGACACCTACGACCCAAATTTTTCCGAAGGAGATATAAAAGAAAATCTTGAGAGACACAACCCCTAACGTACGGAGAAAGTGAAATAAAGTGTTGGGATATTTTACGGATTCAGCTTCAATCTAAATCTGTTTCTTTTTCCTGGCTGCTAAACCCAAACTAAAACTAGCAAGGCAAAGTAAATAAGTCTGAATACGGACTAAGCATTAAGGGAAAACACATGCATTTACGTGGGATTAAATAAGGAAAACGCAATGAGATTTTACATATTCTAATTTATGCTGACGTTAACAAAACAATTTTTGCTGACTCGGCTCAAAATTCTATATTTGCGTGTATCTTGTAACTCTGATACTATCATGTTCCTCTGTTCTACAAGGAAAAGGAGTGAAAAGAATCACATGTAGGTAGAAAATATAGAAAATTCTCGAGGAAAAAAATATGACAAAGAGTGAAAGATGCTTATTGTACTGTTACTTACACCATATCACAATATGCTTTATACCTTTTCTATATACAATTTTTTTACATTCTGGAAATCAGTTTAGGGCCCTAGAGCCTTATCGTTAGATCAAAGCGTAGTTAACAATGAAAATAGGAAACGCATGCACTTAAGGCGAGTAAATGTAGCGTGACACATCACATCAAAATCAACCATACATCCACTCACTCATTCACTTACTCCCTGCAGTCGACAACCGAAGCAAACCTTGAACTCTATTGTACTTACACTCCTATCTACCCTTTTTACTGAACTATACTTAAGACACAATGCCTATTTTTATCTTATCCTCTCTTTTTATAGCCACAGATACGACGGAAACTATCATTAGCTAAATAAAATATTGTCGACTACAAATACGCTTATCTGTGCAATATGTCCGGGAAAGAAACTCGAATATCTGACTTTCCAGTCTGCATTGATCACAACTCATGGTTTTAAGTAACATAATAAAATAAGGACATGTGCTAAGACTTATACAGTATTATTCTTGCCAAAAGATAAGGAAAACAAGCACACATATTGTACCTTATAAAGGATACGATAAAAGCATTGATTCAGTAACATTGCCCATTATCTTTCTATTTATACTCTTATAAGCCTATGCAAAAGCTTGCATGTGCATTATAGGATCTCAAAGATTAAAAAAAATCTTTTTAGTTATTTTTGCCTACGTATGTAAAATAGTAATAATAATAAACAACTTTGTTACATTAGCTCATTACTTACAATTATATTATCAGTGAAAATTTAATGATTAGTTTCCGTTCTATATAGATGTTGCACAGAAAAGTGATTTGATAAATCCAATATCTATTCTTTTGCTATTTTTTGTAATTTTGTTTTAAAGTATATGTTGATTCAGAGTGTAAAATAAAAAATTAAGAACCTACCGTCATTCTTCAAACTGCACATTGTTTCTTTGTTGGTATTAGAAAACAATCATCTAGTTCTTCGTTTCTTCATTTCTAAGAACAATTACATTTAACTATCTTAAGTACATTCAGTTAGAACTGAATCCTGTTGGTGTAATGTAAAATGCAGCGTACCAATTGTAAGGTAGAAAACTGTTCAACAAAAAGCAAGTCAGCAAAGAATAGAAAATTGCCGCTGAAAATAGAACAAAGAAAACGAGCTAGAAAATGAAAGCTACAATGTTCAGTCATCAGTTTCTTTGTTCTCATTGCGCACTGTGTAGTAGTGTAAAATTCCCATGCCGTATTCGATGGGGCGGTCAAGTAAGTAATAATTTAATAATAATTATTTTCTGAGTTCAGAAAGTTCTGACTTAACCAACAATCAGAATGATCTGCCTGACTGCTTCATAGTGCCATGAGAATTTCAAGTAAGGACAATTTCAGAAAATTTATTAATCATTGGTTGTGACTAGAATGTTGATGATGGAAACTTTGTGAATATTGAACTCTCCGTAGTGTTCCTTCGTGTAGTCCATTGGACGAAGAAAATTCTGACATGACATGGAACAATTTATGAAAGAGAAAATCAACGAAATTAAAACTTTTGCCCAATCAAAAATCATCTGAGTAAAGCACAATGGATATAGGAAAGAGAAAATGTCCTAAAGTGTAATGATTGTGTTTTCGGCGATACTAAAAGAGTTTTTGCTTTGCCGTTTCCTTCCCATTTGAGTGAGTACAGTTGAGTCGTGATTAATCAAGAAAAAGTTAGAATTTGTCCAGCACAACGCAAAAGTAATATGACAAGATTTATAATGCGAAAGTTTCCTTTTCCTTTTGAATTGACTTAGTAAACTATAGTACATAGACTTGGTTGGTTCTTTTCTTGTTCGTTATTATCATGAAATGTCGCATACAAATGCTACCCACCAAGAAAATTGAGTATCATTTCTGGTTTACTATAGAGTGGTTCCATTGCTTCAGTTGGAATAAGCATCTTTAGTTTTCAGCTCTATATATATAGTCCTCATTTTCTTCCGATGAGATTTTATGAGCTGAAATGACCATCGGAAAAGGAAGCCTTTTGTGAAAGCGGCATTTTCAAGCTTTTATTTGAAAGGTTTTTACTGTCTATCTGCTGGGCAAAGGAAGAAGACAGCACAGGTAAGCACAAAAACTACATACAATTTCGATGCGTTTTCTTTTGCCAATATAGAACCCCTAATATTTACTGAGAAAATCACTGAGTGGTTGCTGGAAAAGTATTTCCTTTGAGAAATATTATTAAATTCCAACTAAACCTTTGCAAAACCGTAGAGATACTTGAGTAACAGTATTATTATTTGGTGACCATCAGTGTAAAATTGGGTATTACATTTATAAGCCCGCAACTTGTGGTAGCTTTTCTTCCTTCAATTCGTTCCGCTCTCAGTTAGGTCAAGTTGGAATAAAGCAAAGTAAATGCAATGCACCGGCTGGAGAAAAGTAGCCCGGAAAAGTAAGAATAAATGTATAGGAGCAAAGGGCAGGAGATTACGATGTAGCTTTTCTTGTTCTGAGACCATTATACAAAAGGAAAATTCTTTTTCTTATCGCAGAGTGGTCTAAGCATTGGACAATGACAAGTCTGACAAGGTAAATTGTATTTTTGCATGGACCATTGACCACTTTTCCCATTTCCCTATAGTTATTGCGACTCTGATATATTCCGCCATTGGTTTCTATTTATGGACTTAACTGTTGTACATTCCAACTCGTCTCAATTATCAGTTAATATCTTTCAAATTACTTGCACACAAGTCTTTTCTTACTCAAACACGACTAAAAACATAAACTTTACTACTCTTAAGGTTAATGCTAGCGTTAATAACACTTAAAGGTTAATTAATATATGTCAGACCCAGACCTTGAGGACAAGACGCATCAAATCTACAAATGGTATTTAATATCTCACAGTTCTCACTAACAGCACATTTACAAGGTAAACACATTTGAAAATAATTTTATAGCCATATTAGCAGGTCTCATTCCAAACTTCATCAAGATTTTAATGAAAATCATTAGCTACTGGAAAATTCAAGAGTTTCTTGTGAAAGGAATTTAAATGTGGTCCTATTAGTCCTATATTATATGATCCTACATAATATTACATCTTGATATGGTAGTATGGATTTAAGTTTTAAATGGCTATTGCTTCCCTTTCCTACGGTCTCGTAAAATAATTACTAGTTGAAAATGACCTTCTCCTTTCTAGGATGTATAGTGTGCATTTGCTTTTACTTTCCCAACTCACTTCATCCTCCATTTTGCAGTTGGAGAGTCTGCTATTCATAGTAATTATAAAGGAATTGAGTTCTTCCTTTGCCCTATTAGTATCTTCTTTATTGGATAGTTACTAGTTTCGACTCGGAACACCAAAATAACATCATAACAGTAGTAATGTCCTTCTATAGAGAGAAATTCTTGTATTACACAATAACACAGTAGGTCCCTATCTATAATATACAAAGGAGAAGTTGTTAAATATATTGTAGTGACTATACACGCACGTCTCGTTCGTACATTATATGTAGTTGTGGATATATATAATAGATATAAGGCACATAAAATCAAAATCATTTCCCGTAAATTCCCATATTATTCCATTAGTGCTACTGTTTCTGCGAGAGTAGCATCATACAGTGGCAATAGACTTCATCTTTGTTCTAGGTAATTAACTTCCTGTAGTTTGAAGATGTGATAGGAGAGTGAGGGTAGACAAATTAGAGAGAGAGAAGCTAATGTATTTGGCTGTAAGTAACTAACTAGGGAAACATCACATCTCATTCATCCCAATTAAGTTTGAGATATCGACGTAGAGAGAAAGAGAAAGAGCAATGATGTCGATTGTTTGTAAAGATCACAATCTTCTTCAGAGATAAAATTGACTTGAAACAATTAAATTGAAATGGAGAAAAAGGGGAAAGTTGGCTATTGCTCGTTTAGTTGAGTAGAGTTGCCACTTCTCACTCAACTCACAAACGTTATTTATTAGTGGAGTCGTCCGTAAGTAGGAAAAGTACTGGGAAGCACAAACAGAGGAGGAGAGAGGGCAGGCAGGGGAGAGTTAGTACTTAGTCGTGGAGTAGGAAAAGCAAAGGAAATAGTTTTATTGTCCAACTAACTCCAACCCCAACGTAATTTAACGTAACGTTAAGTTACACAGTGCAATTCAATGGAAGGAAACACATAAAAGCCATCTGGCCGAACTAAAACAAGAACGAATCTTCACGCAACTTTTTCTACGTTCCTTTTCCTGCCTTCTTCCTTGGTTAGCATTACTGGTAGTAATGCTTTATAGAGTAGTCAAAGAGTGGGAGCTTAGTCTTGTTTCGTGTCTTAGCAGTCCAGCACAATGCAATACACTAGTCCTTGCTCTATTATGTGTGTGAATTGTTATCGTGGTAGACGAACGAGGACTATGGTGATCATTTGTCCGTGTGATAATAAGATTTGTGTCCAGAGAATTTATCCCCGCTGAATTCTCTCCCCTCTTCCCAAACATCCCATACAGATGCACACTGGCAACAACCTCATACATAGTAAATAAGTTACGACGACAAATTCGAATTCAGAAAAAGTCTCCTTGTTTTTATTTTTTCTCAGAAATTCATGCTGATTAGTTTGTAGGTTGCATGCGTCTCCATTTTCTATCGCATTTTCATCAACCCATCCCAATTTATAGACAGGGGGAAGACAATCTTCCTTGTAATTCAAACGAATTGCATTACTTCTGCAGCAGTGGATTGTTAATAGCAGGAAGGGATGAATCTTAAAGAGGATCCCTTCCTTCTTAGCTCACATTTTGCATAGGAAAACTATTCCATGCATTTCTTCCTTTATCTCTTTACCTTTATTTATTTGACAGTTAGACTCTCTTGATATCAGGGAAATAGATTAACTGTTATGTCTCCATTCAGAAAAAAACTATTTCCCATTTTACACAAATTATACGGTTTTGCCTGAAAAGAGTGCAATTTTCTTTTGGGAAATGCAACAACATTCATTACTTAAAGAACTGCCTATATCAATATATAGGTATTTAGAAACTAGTTTTCTAATATTAGCGTGTCTGCTATTTGTATATATGTGAGTATGTATGTATATTGCATTTAAAGCAGTGCTCACATTTCCCTGGTCATTCCTCTCCTGCTCAATAACTGTTTCTGTACACATCATTAAATTCTGAAAAGCGAGCGATCAAGATAAACTTTCTTCGGAAGAAAGCAAAGGAAATGAACTATGAAAATAAATTTGTCCTCTTTTTGTATAAAATGGGCCTTTCCCTTCTTCCCCATGTTCCTGTTTCGTACAGGAGTACTTTCTGTGTGTAAACTACATGATTCGATACGACAGCCCAGTTTTTTGTGGCGATTAGTTGTGTTGTGTAGTTAGGAGCTTATCTTGGTTTCCAAGCTGTTACTTCCATTGCATTGATCTACTCATGGAACTAAGGGTGTCAATAAACCTTTAAAATGGGACTGCAGATAGCACAATTATTGCATAGGACTAGCGCTCAAAAGATTTAGGCTTTGTATAAGTAGGTACTTACGATACTGCTTTTTATACCCCATTTTTACTCGTTTATTTTTTGTCGGCAAAATCTTTTCATGATGCATAATATGTCAGGATGGGGTTTTATATACAAATCTAGATCAATAACAAGTGAAACAAACTTTGTACTTTAAGATTAAGTGAACTAGTTGACTGAAACACTAGCAAACTAAAGAAAACTGCCTTTATGGTAAGTTTGTAAGTGTGCAAGGAACAAGGATACGCCTTATTATTATTCCCGTAGCCCATCAATCATTGGCAACTTGATTACACTACTTATTTTTCCATTTTACGGGTTTGGTTTACTTTTAGTATGTGCAGAGTATGCACATTAGGTAGGTGCATCAGAGTTATTGTATTGTGTAATTTTGTTGGGCACACATCCATACATTTGTACTTCAATAGGTTATTCGAGGCATTTCACTAGGAAGTAAGTATTCTTTCTAGTGTGTCAGCCTAATGGAAAAGTAAGAAATTTGTTTACTGTTTTCTTATGACATTCCTTTCCTTTTCCTATGAAACTATTCACGAGAATAACTATAGACTATACCATACCATATGAAATGACTTACATTTGCTACACTTTTGGATTGTTTTGACTTTTTTCCAGTCAAAACAAACGAGATCAGTTGGGAATGTGAAAACAGCCAATTTTTCCTACATCCGTATTTTCTTTATGACTATTTTATTGTAGTGCCTCGCATAGCTTTTGCATGCCGTTCTATTTTCAACCAAGTCGAAACAAGCTTTTCATCCATAAAGAACTTGGAATAGCTGGGATTTATTTGTTACCAGTAAAGAAATAGTTTGCTCCTGAAGAATTCTTTTCTATGAGTGAAAATAGTTTTGTATTTGCATTGTTTCCAAGAACCTGGTTGGGACAGCTCAGTGAAAGACTGGGGTTCCATCGTGCGGACTCCTTTGAATTTCTTGGTCGCGACTTTCATTCCTTCCTCGGGAACACGCAGGGGTTCTCTGTCTGTGTTAATAGAAAACTTTCTCCAACTATTAACTTGGAGTGAAAGCATAATAATATTATTTTCTTTGTCGGTCTTTTACAAATCAATTATGTAATGATTAGTTTCTCGTTTTGAGAAACTTCTGCTAAAAAATAAACAAATAGTAGACTTGTTGTTACAATAATAATGTAATTGCATTCTGAATTTTGATATCGAGTAGCAAAAAATGTACACATAAAATCCAAATACTTTTTGTTCTTACGGTAAGAATGGAAAAGTTGATATCTTTATCAGATGTTGAAGTTGGGCGGAAGTGGAAGGGTGGAAAAGGTCGGAGCATAAAGCTAATGCTAATAGATTTGAGTTCAATAAAATTGTCGTATGAATGGAGTTTGGGAAAATAGGAGAAATAAGTGTGGATGAAAAATGTAAAATATGAAATGACACTTTGCCATAAATTCGCTTTTGTAGATGTCACTGTCTCGTAAAAACGTAGTGGACTATAGCTCGGCTCATTTCACTGCCATAAATAGGTATCATGTCATGTCACGGCTGTTAAGTTACAGAAGGTACTCAAATCTATTGTATTGTACCACAGGGGAAAATCCTGCTCCAATGGAAAGGCATAAAAACTGTCTGGCCAAGAATTATGGGATGGAGGTAGACGAAAGTCTGAAGTCGAGTCCGGTACATGAGATGAGACCATTGCCACTGCTACTTCCTTGTTAGCAAAAGTGCACACTGTAGTGCACTACAAAACCTACCCAACTAATGCAAGTAAGTAGCAGCATTCCAGAATTGCTACTTACATGCATGCACCAATATACACGGACTTTCTTAAGTTACGTCACAAAATTTCCTGAGTTTAAGTCACACATCACAACCTTTCGGCTTTGTGCATTGACAAGTTACCGATTTTGAAATATGAGTAAAATCCCACATGAAGGTTTTATACCTGTAGCAATGCATGATACATGAAGTCCTAAAGTAAGCTCCCCAAATATAATTTCCATGCTTACCCTCCCCCTTCCGCCGAAATATCGAGACAAGCGAAAATCTTTGGAAAAATTCGCAAAATTTTACAACGCTTCCCTCGAAATCAGATATATTTCATACATTTTTGGGCTAAAATCACAAATTTTTCGCGCCACGTGCGAATTGGAGCGTTTGAAAATGTTTTAACAAAATATGCTTGACTTGCCGGACTCCTCTCCGAAACTGAATCAAATTAGGACACTGCGTAAAGCCACATATGTACATATTGCGTATTCTCTACTTGCAACAGTAAAATTATGAAGCAATTTGCATGAAAGTTTTACAGTGCAGTGAGTTGTTAAATTTTAGTGAGTAATACTACTGCTCGGATGTTTAAGGATAATAACAATAGTTTTCGCGTTTCATATATAATTTGTGTACAATAAGACAAACTCCATTTACATGGTAAAATGAATTTTGGAATTTACTTTAGAATGACCCGGTATGTACAGCAATCTTTGTATGAACCGTCACACTCCTTGATATATAGCTACATATACAGATGTTATCTGCTCCAGTATATATGCATCTCACAAATTCGATGCAACTTATCGTTTGATATCCGTATATAGGGAATATGTATAAGTAATACTCTATTAAGGGGAGAAGTAAGTAAGCACAAGTTTGTACCTTTGCGACGTGAAATGAAGTAGCTGGCTATATGCTAAAAGACTGGGGCTAATGTAAGCTTTTACTGGATCCCTGTTGGTGTTTCTGGTGGCCATTTACCCGTGCGAAAATAAGATTTGTGTCCACTATAGATTTTCTCCCCTCGATCCCAACCCAACCAATACACTCTCCTGCTAATCTTTCTTCCCTTTCTCATTCTCTCCCTCTCTTCATATTTTTTTCAGACTAGAAAATTTTTCTAGTGGACAAAGTGTTTTTTGCTTTACTATCAAAATGTTTTGGGCGAAATATATTATTTTGGGGTTTATTTTTGTTCATTTGCTAAATGTGTTGTACTTGTAGCATAAACATTTTCTAAATGCATCTGAAAATTAAGGTGTAAGCAAATACTATCCATAATGGTATAATTTTTATTGAGGTTATTATCCAACAAAAAATGAGAAAGAAAAAATAGCAATCTCGACTGTGAAAGCAAGTTTCAATTTTTTACAGTAGGAAATCAATCTTCAGTATAGTTTATTGTCAGCGAGTCTTTTATCATTGGTTTGAGTGCTTCCTCTTCTTGAACTCGACTATGAAGAGGTTTCTTGCACTTATAGCAACCCCTTTTCTTGTCGACTTTTTTCTGGGGGAATGGAAAATAACAAAAGTAACGTTAGAATGTATTGTGGACGTTTGAGCTTGCTAAACAGTCTGTCAATCATATGAATTTCCCCTTTTGTTAGGAAAAGTAAACCGAGGCAGTTGACTTTCGGGTAGTTTGATGTCTAGGATTTCACCACTTAGGAATAGAATCTATTCATGTTTTCTTTGGGGGATAAAGGTGTACAATAGGCGGCTAATATTTTCTTTCTGGCAATGTCGACGGAGATAGTGGCATGGGTATCATTGTTACTTTTTTACTACATAAACACGAGCGAGAGGATCTATTTTTACCTTACATAACAGTAACAGCTACTTAAATGGAAAGGAATAAAGTAAAGAAATTGTTTTTAACTGTTTTTATCAACTGGAACAGGCTATTTTTAGCATTTGTATTTTTGTGGAAACAAGTCATGGAATGGTGGTCAAAGGGAATAAGTCTTGAAAATAATGGAAAGGGTGTGAAAGAAACTCGCTTAGCATGAAAGTGAGACGCAGATGGTAAAGGGAAATCATTTAGGCGTTAAATTCAATTGTTTGCTTACACCATCTTATACTTTGGCATTTACCTGACTTGAGAGTTGAGGAGCGGAAAGGATATCGCAGTTAACATAGCTTTACATCTCGTTTTGTTTCGCGATTGCTGACTCTTGGTTGGTGTAGGTACAGAAGAGCCTAAGGTTTTTGGAGTATAGGAAGTGAGAGAGCTTTTGTATTATTGTTATTAGGGGTCTGAAAGGACGTGAATGAAAAGAGCAAGTGAAAAGAGGGTGAAAGACTTTCAATTAACGGAGAAAATTGCTCCAATTTGTCTCCGAAACGCAAGTCCATTTTTCATCTCATGCTTTTGCCTCTCGATGAAGTAAAACTGGATCTGTTGTAATAGAGAAAGTGAGTCTCTGTTGTTTTGTTAGTCTCCCGTTATATTTATAAGAAGAAAAGCTGAAAGAGTGAGAGAGAAAATGGTTGTTAGAAGAGTCAAAGGCCTGGATATATATGCCAGGGCACGTTATTAGCAAATCTATTGCATTCAACATTATGGGCTTGCTGAAATGAAATTCGGCGAGTATATGGCAGTAAACACGTTAGTCCGATCCAAACCCAGTAAGAACAGAGAATTTCCTTGAAAATGAAGAGAAAGGAGGAAGAGGGCAAAGGGAACGAGACTGCATAGTCGTCCACCTGCATTATTTATTACGTGTAATGTTGTAATGGTTTAAAAGCAAATGACGTCTACTGCTCCTGCTACTACCAAAGTACTTACAACATAAATATTGATCTAGTTACTAGTATTACATGCCTTAGACAAGGAACCATAATAAGCAGACCCTTAACTATCTATATCTTCGTATATATTCTCTCCGAAATTCGTTTAATGGCAAAGTGGAGCGAGGAATACATATCTCATTTCCTGTTTGCTGTACTTTCGTTTAGCTAGGACGAGAGTCACTATTAGGGAAGGAACTAATAATATTGGCCAAGGTACATTGTAGAATTTTGCAAGAGCCATAATAATAATGGCAAACTAAGGTAAATACTAGTACACTAGTGAAGTGTGAAGTAATAAAAACTCACATTTGGACATTTTACGCTCAGGCTCCCATTTAACTTCATTTAATCAAACGGCAAATCATTTCGGTTCCTGCATTCCCAGAAATGAAATTCCAAAAATAAATTAGAATTTTGCCATCTCCTTCATCCTTCTAATGGCAGTTTGTTAGACTAAATGAATGGATATGTCTTTGAGAAATTTAATCAAACTTTAACTCACCATTAATACTCCAACTCTATATCAGACAATAGAGGAAAAGGAAAAGAAGAAGAGGAATTTGACAGGATGCGAAATAACTACTGTGTGCTCTGGATAATGCGTTCAATTCAAAGAAAATTATTTTTCTAGCTATACTCTCCTTCCCACCCAACCATTATTAATGTTAAAAGAATTTCAGCCTGACTATGTCTAGTCTCTACCACAAAACAAATTATAGATAACGTTGTCTCAACCTAGGAAAAAACAAAATGATATTGGAAACTGTTCTTTGTTCATTAAGTATTTTTGGGACAGAGAAAGCAAAGCATTGTATTCTCCTATACGGTGGCAGATGCAAGTTCGGGAAATTATTTTCCTCCTTTTCTTTAGATGATTACTGTTCTTATTGAACTGTCAAAGAACTATGATGAAATATCCGCTTCTTTATTACAGTACTAGAGCCAAAGCAAACTGCTAATGCTCCAAATGGAGACTATTCGCAAATACATTTAATAATAATGGCAGAAAGGAAAAGAAAAAGCAATATCACATAAAAGAAATAATAGTGAGTAGTTAGCAAGACATTTCTACACTGGTCACATCACAATTTCAACATACCCCACTTGCGTTCTATTAAAAACTCCTGTGATAATACTCTTTAATAATAAGAGCACATAAGAAATGGAATGTGCATCTTTTGCATAAAAATTGCTGCCGAGCTAAAAGAACAAAATTGTGCATATATAAGTCGGCATAAAAATTGCTGCCGAGCTAAAAGAACAAAATTGTGCATATATAAGTCGAATTTCATTCACATATATTCAAGTGTTTAATTACAGTATAATATAATTCGTATATACAGCATTTTTATTTCATTATTTTGGATTTTTTAGTATGCATATGGAGTGGTAAGGTAAAATTTTTATGCAAAGACAATTCTACAATTAATAAAAGTATTGGAATCCGGCATAGTTGCGTTGTCTTCGACTGGAAAAGAGGGAATACATTATTATTAGCTAGTGCCATGGAATAGACGACAATAGAATACTTATAAAAAGCAAACTCGTTAGTTAAGAAAAATCAGGTCTTTCTTATCTGTGGAGAATACTGATATTTTAGAAAAAGCCCGAAAGTAAAAACTTACAATTAGACTAGAGAATAGTGGAGGGAATTGAATTTTGCTGGAGTAAGAGCTCAGCTCTCTCATGTAGTTGCATTAGCTAGCTAACTTTATTATAGTGGGTTGGTAGTGCTAGTCAGTTGGCAAAATTATTGGAGGTAGTCTCTAATACAATAGAAATTCTTCTTCCTCTGCTTAAGATAGCTCTCTCATAAGCCAACTCCTCAAATGAGAGGAAGAATGAGGAAAAGAAACCAGATCAGTTCTCTCTCTCTTTAGTTTGCCTGAGTTTCCATTCTTTTGGTTACTTAGGTATGCAACTTTCCTTTTCCGGGTCGATAAACCTTTTCAGTCAAGTCTCTATTATTAGTTAATGAGAAGCGAGAGCTGGGGATGTACATGTAAAAAGAGCTTTGCACTCAATTGCCTGGCTTTTACACATTCTGCACAGTGCTAGGAATAAATCATGCCATTTTTACTTCACATTCCATGCTACTACTCATCTATGCACTTATTAAAGACACAGATATCCACTACAATAATATTAATCTAAGGTGTATGCATTAACTATGCAAGAGACTAAGTAGAATCTCACTGAGAATGTTTGAATCCCTGAGATTTTGAGATCCATTCAGTTGGAAGTTTAGAATCAATCTTACTAAAAAATGGAACTATAATAGATCTAAAATCCAGACTACCGTACTAAATATTTTAAGCTCTTTCTGTAAGAGGTAATTCTAAATTTAATAGCTTTTCCAGATGTTCCAGTTTTGGTATTTACCGTTTAAAAACCGCTGCTATCTATGGATAAAGCTGTCAAAAAATAAATATTAAGAATGCAATAATCCAAGCCCAGCATTTTATTGTATACTTAGAAAAATATCGTAAAATTTAAATTGAAAAAGCTATGAAGTGCAGGGAGGGATTTTTGAGGAGATTATTGGAAGTAATAATATGCACTGATGCATGGATAATAATTCAGGAAATGTACAAATAAGGTTTAATGCTATCTGTAGTAATAAGGAATAATTCCATCTTAAATCTGATAGTTTAGTAGTTTAGATCCATAAAGGAAAACGTAAGATCCTTGAGTCGCTATATTGGGAAAGTGGCTTGAAAGTTGGAATTATGATAGGGCGAGTGTAGTAAGTGGAGTATAGAGAGATGAGATGAAAGATGTTGGTAATGTCCTTGATGTCATGAAGATTTTTGTGTTGTCTGTTGTAGTCATGATCATGATTCAGAGTTTAATGTAGTAAACGATGTCCGTGGCTTATGACTAAAGTAAAGTGAGGGAAAGTGAAGTGCTTTATCAGATGCTACGGACACTAGTACTAGATCATAATAACATGTACAGTGCCTATAAAAAGTGCATAACATGCAGAGAACAGCAGCAGGGTCCATCCATCCATATACACAAGTTACGTGAACGTGGGATTCTGAGAGAAGATACTTTTAGGTATCTGTAGCAATAAGCTATGAAGAGTACATGCTGCTGGTCTTTGTATTATAGCGGCTGCTGCGTGCCATGGCAGTTAGTTTTGGTTTCGTCAAAGCTATAACATAGCATAACAGTAACTATTTAAGTTTAAACTGCTCAATTCCCTTTGGTGGATGTTAGTGGGTGAATGGAGTTGAAAGGAGTGAATGCGTATTGAGAGTTGTCTTGCTTTTCTGTCCTTATATTTAGTTTGTTCATTTCATGATGTAGCAATTTGATATTAAATGATAGACATAAAAGAGCACGAGTCTTCTTCCTCTTCCACTTCTTCTCTTCCTCCTCCTCCTACTACCTCTGCTCTGTCTGTCTCTCTGAACTAAACTGAGGAAATCCTCGCTTCATATTATCCTGCATCGTAAGTGGAATACAGATGCAAATGCACAGCTGTGCGATGTGATATGAATGCCTGAATGCCATTGCTTTAACCATCCTCGATATCTGCTACCTCTCTCTCTCCATTTGAACACGCTTCTTGTTTTACATCCACTTGCTGCCTTTTTCATGTCTTTGCCACAGAGCTAATAGGAAATGAGAGATGCAAAGAAAATTGTTACAATTAGCTATTATGCAGCTATTTAGATAGCTGCTCTCACTCAACTTATGCTAACCTGACATTAACGCCACCATTACATCCCACTTTTCAATTCTTGCGTTATTTACATAACAATAATGCTACACTACACACTCCTGCCACTCATTTTCCCATTTAAATGACACTTTAACAAGGAATTCATTTTTTTCCCTCTCATTATTCTCTCTATTTTATCTGTTCGGGAAACAGATTTTTTTGGTTTGCATATTGAACGAAAATTATGCAAGCTCAAATCTATAAATAAAAATACTTTTCAATTATTCTGTGGCAGTTTTCCGTAGGAGGTGGTTGAATTCTCTACGGAAAACTGTCGTGGATTTTAGAAAATATGTAGAAATTGTAGATAGACTGCAATCTAATTAGGTTAGACTTTTAGCTGATAATATTTTGTGAATAGGTATGCATAAAAATATTTTTCTCTATATTATATGGGTAGAATTCTGGTAGGTAGTAGTGGAATAGTGGAATTACATTTAGCGTATGTGTTTTCAAATGTGCTGGGCTAATTCATAATTAGATTTGAATATGTACACTACAGAGATAGCTACGGAATATTATAGTGTAGAAATCAGATTAGGTTGACTCACACTCAATAGAAATGAGATTGACATGGAGAGAAAGAAGCTTTTGAAAGCTTTCACGCTAGACTTTCAGTTTCTTTCTTGTGATTTGATCTGATTTGTAAAATAAGCTGGAGATTTTCTTATGAATGGAGGAGGGTGTGATACAAAGTAGACTTTATTATAGAGCCATTGAAAAGTCAATTTGAGTTATCACGAACTAACAGACACTCGCCCGGGCGGGTGCATATAATAAATGAGCCTTTTCCTAAAGGATCACTGCATTTCTTATTGAGCACATTGTAGTTGGTGATAGGAAGGGTGAAAGTTTCTGAAAGGGTGTACTGTTTGATTTGACTAGCCTCCTCTTCCTCATGAACATCCAATTACACAGGGAAAATCACGTATAGTCAATTTAACTCAGAGGGGAGAGTGTAATGAATGCCTCTTTCTCAACTAAAGTAATTTACACCTACCTAGACTACAACTACAGTTTTACCATTCATTCTTCTGACAGATACTATGCAACTACTATCTACTACTACTGCAGACAGAGGGTAATACAGATATCTACTTTCTTTATTGAATGAAATAATCATAAATTTATAAATTTTAAAGAGAACTCTATTGACGTTTTGTGTCTAGCAAAATTCATTATTCAAGACGACTTGGTCAAAATTAAAATAACACGAAAACCTCTGACTATTCAGTCTTTCAGACCCCTGGGTGGGGACGAACTGCTACTCGTCAACACGTGTATTAAATAAAGACTATCTAATGACCTGTATACCTACATTCCGTATTTTGTATACAATTTAAATTTATAGATTGACTTTAAAATTTTAAATTGTTAAAAAATTATTTATGGACTTATTCTTTGATAATTTTGTTAAATATATTGTATTTTATAGTTTATTATATCAACAGACCATTGCGCTATTTACATAAGGTACATAAATAGCTCTTCTGATCCAAACTTACAAAGAGTAAGGATGAGAGTGACTTATCTATAATTATTAACTAGCCTAAAATTAATGAGTAGTAAGAGACAGTATAAAACATGATAATTATATAGAGTGACAAACTTTAAATAAAAATTATTTGTGAGACTTAGTCTTAGTGTAAGTGATCTGGTAGAGTTATGTAATATAGTGTTAAAGGAGGGCAGTTTTAGATGGAAGAGCACATTAGTTATAGAACAGAACTTTTTTTTGAAGAATAGAATTCGTATTGCATTGTTATAGACGATTCTGATTTTGCTCAATCTTTTTTTAGTAGTCGTCCATAAGGCAGAACAATAGATAGTATTTAGATACGTAGAGAAGATCTTTTTTTTGAAAGTATTGCTGCAATGACTAAATCTACTTTTTAGACAGCATGCTCTCTTGTAGAGCTCAGTAATACGTAAACCAATTTCTAAATCATCATTCCAAACTTTATATTTATTTATAATAGGGATCTGATTTTATAGTATAGCCTAAGAATTTAGCACTTTCTGTTGGGCTTAGACCGTGGCATAGAGCATAGTTATTAATTACAGAGTTGGAGTAGGTGTTCCAGGGCACTTCTGGTTGTAGAGATTACGCAGAGGTCGTCTGCATAGCTGGTATTGTTGACAACTTTCTTGTTGATACGATATGCGTGTCATTGAGTTCAATAGCATTGAGTTCAAGATATAAAATTTTATGGTAAAATTCTATATGCCTATAATACATACAGTATATATATTATATAAGGAATTATTTTTAAGACAGATTTTTGAAATACATTTTCACTTTTCACCAATTTAATTTTAGTTCGTAAAACAATCTCTGATTTACAATACAATATTTCCTAATTCGATTGTTCTCCTTCAGATATAGTTTAATGTTAATGGAATTTCTTATAGGATGGACGGAGTAGACAATTAACACAATTAGAAATATTATGGTGCATTATGAATTGCTTTCTTCGTTTTTTCATGTGTCTTTGTATGTAACATAAGTAAACTTAAAATAAGATTACAACTGTATACTGAGTAGAATTGTTAGCAAATAGTTTTCTTCAAGGTAGAAAGAACAACTATAATATTATAAATACTACAAATACAGAAAGTTATATGCCTGATGTATTTTAAATGTTTATCGAATGTAAGATTTAATAATTTCACAATAAGATTTGATTAAACACCTCATGCAATGCTGTAAATTAGAAAATCATTTTGAAACATATTCCGTCTCCATTGTAAACAGAAAGTGTAATTTCGTCTTGGAGGTCTGTTAAAAGAAGTAGTTTATTCTATTATGTTTGAACCAATAAATCATTTAAAACATTGAACCAATTAAATATTAAGAATTCCGTATCGAAGTAGTGGGGCTTATTCCATTTGGCATTTCTTGACTGAAGTACCTGAGGAAAGCTTTTCATCGCAAATTATTTATTTCGCTGCTTCAAATTGAAGTTGCCTTCAAGACGTAGCATAGTAACAGTAATACAATAATTAATTGCATTGTACTGAAAATATTGTAATTATCTAAAATGTTTGATTTGAAAATGAAATGACGATTTTTTTAAAAACTAATGTTAAAATTTTGTGGTATATTATCTGTAGTTGATTGCTGTTGCTATTTTAAATTCTATGCATTTCATTTGTTTTCTATATTTTTCTTATTTTTTTCATATTAGTCTTTACATATTTTACATTCTAAATACCTATAGCTTTAGTCGAAGTAGTCCTGAGTAAATTACTTAATGTTTGTTCATGTTATGAGTGTTTCTAAATCTTTTGAAATGTTTCCGAAATTTGAGAATTTCAAACTTTATACAATGCTATTTAGCTTATTTGTAATGTAGTTCATTTGATTTTTCAAAAGTTGATTTTGTTGCATAATTTCCTGCATTGAGAATAGAAGATCGTTATACTTCTCTTCAGTGGTTTCCACATATTGTTCCCATCCTAACTTTTCACTGTTAGAGAGCATTGAAAATCTCTTTTGAATTTCCGTTGTCGCTTGTGATGGTAATTTCACAAGAGAATTTTTATGTAAACAAGGACTGGAAGATAGGAAAGGAATGAATTTTATCCTTAGTTCCGAAGGAAATGTTTTGTCTTCGGAATCTGTAGGAGAAAATGTCACGTATCCTCTAGAAAGGAAAATTATTTAATATTCATGCTTAGTCGATGAACAAAGCTTTTTGATTAAATATTCAGCCAGATTATTCCATATCTTTGTAATTAAATCCTCTTTCTTACCTTTTCATGCATTTGAGTTTATTTATAGAAAATATTTTTGCTATGCAGGAAGCTAATCCGCAACATAAAATATTATTTCGGGTGAGCAATTCCAGAATATATATTTCTTTGATCAAACGAACAGATCTGCTGACAGATGCATCCTTTTCAAGTTGCTGAATAGCATAAAATAAATAGGCCACAATAACAATCTGCACAGAATTTTTTCATATAAAAAATTCGAACAAGTTTCACCTGAATATCACTGACGGCTAAACCAATCAGTAAACTCATAAGAACGATGGTCATCACTAAAATAAAAACTGTGTATATAACATGTGCTGGAATTGAGTATTCTAAATCATTCCAACGCTCATCTTCAGTACTCATGGTTCTGTAATAATCTGTATCACCAGTCATCATTAACAGAACTTTAACAAACGACAGTGGTATGGAATAAAATGTCTCGTGCTACAAAAACAACCAATGTATTTATCATTCGTTCATGCTTCCAACTTTTATAATATCAATAATAACAATGAAAAATTATGATTCATACGTACTTCCGGCATGAGGATACTGAATCCCAACGCAAAACCTATAAGAAGAGTTGAATATGTTATCAGAAACAATCCAAAATCTTTTAATACCTGTAAAAACACAAAAGTTCGCTTACTATATTAATTTCCATTACTATTTTAAACTTGTACCATTAGCTTCTGCTACATAATTTTAAGAACTTTTGGATTCTAAACGATATTTTACCCGAGCGAGTACTTCTACATAGACACCTAATCCTGGAATTCGTGCCACTTGCACCAAGTTCATTGACCATGCATATATCACTGCAAACTTAAGTAATCAGAAAATAATTTCTATTATTTTAATTAAAAAAGAATCCAGTTTATGCCATAAGCCAATATTGATGTTTGAAAATCTTACAGCACAAAGGGGGTATTGCCATTGTTGTATTTCCACCCCTAACGTCGGGATGATTGTCAAAGCCAAACTGAAGATCAAAATCCACCAAGCATAATTAAGGGGAGTTGTGAAGTACGTTAGTTGGTCCACGCACATTTTGTAAAACTCGTAAAGGAGCATAATGAGTGCAATTGACGCTACTACAACTCCACAAATGAACATCCGAGGGCCTACTTCACATTGGACTGTAAAATCTGCCACGAACTCTCTATCTGTTTTCGACCCGTTTGATTCCCAATCATGGGGACAATTTAAGATGTAAATGTCGTAAATGAATACTGTATAAAGTGCCGTGAGAAAAAACTATTGATAAACAGAAAAAACAAGTAGTCCATTTATATTAGGTTACTTCTTTTCAGGATTGTTTAAAACGGAAAGTTGTAATTACATAGACGCTGCGGAAAATCAGAAAATATTTTCTGACTGCCATCCATTTCAAATGTAAAAATGCTTCGGTTAGTGGATGTGTAAGGAAGCTTTCTCGCCCTGCTCCGCTGGCCTTTAAAACATTGTAGAGGAGTTCCGTCTCACATGGAACGAAATTTGATGAGCAACATGAACATCCTTCTTCGATTGTTGCTTCTGCTTCCATACGAATTTTCCTTTGCTCATTGCTTGCAGTTTGCAATATTAGGCTAATAACAGTAACAATTTTTTTATTTTACAACTTGCACTACTAATTATTTTTGAAATTAATCATTAATTAGAAACTGTTCATTATTTAAGTACTCCTTTCATGATGGTTAAAGCTCAGATTTTAATTGTAAGTGATACAGACTATACTATGCAGTGCGTAACGGGTTTGTACGTAGTAGATAATAAATAATGTGGAATTCCAAGTGCATTAACCATCGATTGTGCTTCTGCAACTCTCTAACTCTAACTGTATTATCTCATCAAGTAAAAGCATTTACTTGTTTACACGTTCTCGTGTTTGTTATTTTTTCAACTACCAACTTTAAGCAAACAGACAATACCTTCATGAACAATGTACCAATAATATGACACTGGGTATTCTCTGAGAATTCTTTGGTTCAATATTTCAGTCATATCCTGAACTGACACTCTTTGTACTTACCTAAAATCAAGTCTCAATTTAGAATTATCATCATCGTCATATCTGATGCATTTGTCGAATTCTTTCTCCATTACTCCAGGAAGCTTTTGAACTACCAAAGTGGATAGATTTATATCTTCGAAGGATTTTCTAAAAATATCATTAGGTAGAAAATGATAAGTGCCTAAAACTTGAGGATTTAATTAATTAATTGCAAGTATTTAATAGAAGAAATAACTTGTGATATTACGAATGTTGCAAATCAGCTCCATTATCCAATAACACAATGGCACATTCAAACAACATAAATTTTGCTGCATAATATAGCGCAGTCCTTCCTCTTTTGTCCTCTGCATTTAAATTGGCTTCATTCTTAATTAGGATATCAAGACAATCAAGGGATTTCTTTGTACATAATTCACATCGACAACCTAAAAGTATTTTTGTTGAAAATTAAAATTCTTTTCTCTTATCAATAGATCTGCTTCTTAAACGAACTTTCAAAAATCATTATAGTTGTAATCGTCTAAAGAGTTACGTACCTCCATTCAAAACATTATGAAGAGGCGTTCGTTTGTCCTTGTCTCTGACATTAGAATTAATTCCAGCCTCCAAAAAAAGGGCCATACATTCGAAATCTCTCTTATCTGCACTCAAATGAAGTAGTGAAGAGCCATTTCTTGAATCGCGACAACTAAGTGCAGCTTTGTAATCTGGATATTTAACTAACTTTTTTAGACGACTAAAATTGCCAGCTTTAACTAAATCCGAAAGCTCGACAAAATATCGGTTTTCTTCTACTGGATTTTTACTGTAAAGAAAACTATTGCTTTTTGACAGAAGAGATTCTTCCATTTTGTTTCAAGTTTTGAAAGCAATTCAATTTTTGATCAGAAAATTACTTGTCCTAATTAAATTATATGAAAGACACAAAACAGCAAGTATAATTAGGAACAGAACACGTAGACATAAATATTACTGCCGCCAACATCTGTTGCAGCAAAGTGACTGCAGTAAACTGAATATAATTTCATTGTCAGTAAAAAATCATTTGAGAATTTCCTTATCTTATCTAGTGTAGCCTTAGTTATGTGGTTTATGCTAGATACATGTATTTCAAAGTGGCTGTAGTGTCTATGCCGCTAAAAGCAGTCAATGAATACCGTTGCATCAATCTTGTTCAAGTTGAATCCTCGTTCGTAGCATTGATCTCATTTTTATCATTGAGTCGATATATAAATAAATACATTTCATCATCTCCAAATATAGCTCCTTATAATTATATGTTTTAAATGTAGTGGTGTAATCATTGAAAATGTTCAAGTTCTTGTAGGCTTATTAGTAAATAACATTGGCATTGGGCTAGTCAATACACAGGCAGGAGACAGGCTACAATGCAATTACTAAAATACAATGTTGTACAATGTATAGATAAAGGCTTACATTTTACTTAGTAAGCCAATCCTAATTGAAGGATTTAAGTAATGTATGTAATAGTAGGCTTAGCATTAAAAGAAATGGCGTGGCAAGTCTAGGTGCCAAAATCGAAGACCCCCAAATTGTGAACACCAAAAAGTCAACAGCCAAAAGTGCTACTGCTAGTGTCTATATTGTTAATAAATTTTTTATAGAGATTGGTCGCATAAACGATTTTCAAAAATCGTTATGGTTGTAATCGTCTAAAGAGTAACGTACTTCCATTCATAACATTTGAATGAGGCTGGAATTAATTTAAATTTAATTATATAGATTATTTTTGAAACAGTTGATTATTTATCTTAAAAAATAAGCTAGTTTAGTTAATATTCGATTAGGTTAGATCAAGTAGTAGTGTAATTTCCGTTTTTTGTTGTTGACAGTTAGGGCTTAGGAGATATTTTGATATTTTGACATTTTTGTGTTGAGAATTAGGGTGGGTAAATCTCCCAAATTTCTCTTCTCACCTCCGCTGATTGGTTAGGTTCTAAGCTCTATTAGGAATCACCAAAATTTCGCATCTGACTGATTGTAATACATCGCATTTGCATAGAAGATTGTGTTTTAGATTTTTGTACTGTTCGCACTGCAAATTTATCTACAGGTACGAAACTATTTGATGGGAACATTTCACTAGCTATTTTGATTTATATTGTAATAATTTAATTTTGTAATAGTGTGGGCGTGTGCAGAGGTAAGTGCCGTGTGCACCTGTTAATTAGTCATATTTTCTGGAAGTGGTAATCTTTGATAGTGCAGTGTAGTAGGAATGGTATAATAGCCATGAGCCGTTCTTGTTGGGATTAACCGAAGAGGTAAATCTTGGTAGGTATGTATGTGAAGCTGAATTGTAGTCAAGTGAGTAGGCCTCGCTGCTGTATAATTTCTCAATTCATTTTCGTTGCACAGTGTGGATGGAGTGAAAACATCTCAAGTTCTCTCTCTCTCTCTCTCTCGTTCACTTTGGCGGCTAAGAGCTTTCTCTCTATCTCTCACTCAGTAAATTCCCATCCCATTTCATCTCGGATTTTACTATTTTGGTTGGGTTGGCCTGGTCGGAGAGCTGGTGGGTTTTGGCTTTAGTTGTACTGCTAAAGTAGTGTTGTGACTAACTAACAACTCAGCATGAATTCCGCTCAACTCACCAAAACTCGAGTAATAATTCACGAACAAGTCTAGAAAACATGCTGCTCTCTCTCCATTTACTTACTCCTCGAACGCACTTACACTCACCACGACCATCACAAAACAAGCAATATATCTCATTTGTTTATAGTCCCAGATGCGTTTTACGACTTCAAAATGGAAAAATGACAATGAAAAAAAGAACTTTCACTCTCTTCGAACTACAGAACCGACTACACACATAAAAGTCATGAATTCTAATGAATTTCTAAACTAATTACGGAACCAGCGCCAATAGTATCACCATAATATTATTTACCCTTTAGAAATTACTAGATTACAGGGATCTATAAAATTCCTTATTAAGGTTACGTTAATCCTTGGTGTAATTTCAGTGAGCATCAAACTAATAATCATAATTGAATAGTTGCTCCGGGCCAAATTTCTAATTTCCTAAATAAGAATTAGTCATATCGTTTAGTTCCTTCCGTTTTAGTGTTTCTTTGGAGAAAGTCTTAAGCTAAAATCCAACTGAATTTGTTTAAAACCCAGTAGTAATAGTAGTAGCTTAGTAGCTATACCGAAAGTAAAGCAATTAAGGTCCCTCTCACTATATGCGGTCTTCTTGGCTGTGTTTTAATTCTTGTTTTACATTTATGCGCAAATCTGCATATCGTCCACATAGTTTGAACATTGTAAGCTGCTTCTCCCTCCCTACTTAATGCAATATATTCTAAGGAAAGCCACGACAGAGAAAGTGAAGATTCTTTTAGCGGTAGAAAGTATAACTATAGTTTATAAAGTTTTATCTATTCCGTCCAGTTAGTTAGCTAAGTAAGTAGGGACCGACGGCGAAGGTAGAATATAAAGTAAGGCGTATCCTATCAACCTACAAAGCAATTAGAATGTTATTGTTGTATATTGTAGCATATAATTTTCCATTTTAACATGCGTTTAGTTTTAGTTAGAGGAACAGTGATACGAGCTCAATTTACATAAACTAAGTAAATTAACTGGAATGAATAACTAATTTAGAAAGCCGACAGCAAGCACTGCTTTGCTTTTCTTCCCTACTCTCTCTCTCTCTCTCTCCTGTCCTGTCTCAATGCAATATCTACGAAAGGACAAATTCAAATAGAATCCCCACACAACGACAACGACCGTGTTTCTCATTACACTAACAAGAACATCACACAGTTTACCACAGATACACATATAGTTTTTAGCGTATGCAATAGTATGCATACATACATACATGGCTAAAGTTGAAAATAAACGAACTCTCATCGATTTTACCATTACGCACACCATTCTCCGCGTCTCTCGACGATTCCAATGGTGACATTATATAGCTATTAGCATTAAGCATCCATACTTTCATACACACTCACATTAGCTTCCTCTATTATGTAGGAGAAAGGAGATGGAGATAGGCGGCTCTGTGCGTGATGTGATGTGACAGGGCATACGACACCAAATTATTGCATAAAACAAACCATCCTTTCTAACCCATCTATCCAATCCATTCAAATTATACGAAACGAGAGTGTATCACCAGCTAATACCACAACACACGCCTTAGTCGGCACAAAACAAACCCTCATTCACTCTTCTGTCATTAATATCTGTACTTCCAAAAGGATGTAGACACAGAAAGTAAATTCAACTCTGCTAGGACACATAATGTGCGTATGTGTTCAACAACATGTAACCAAAGGAGTGAGTGAGTTAGTGGGATGTTTCACTTTCTCTCTTACTTCACTACTCACTCTAAGCGAATAAACCTTGAGTCTCTCAGTTCCTTACAAGTATGTATGGGTATGTGCAGGCTTGAGTATTTATGGACTTCATATAAATTGGTCCTGCCAAAAGGTCTTTGACTCCCTGAAATGCTTTTATGGAAAAATAAACCAGTTTTATTTAAAAATTCTTTGGAAGTTTTTGATACTTTGTGTAATGGTACAATTTTTTTTTGATCTGCATATCAATGTCATTATCTGTTCGAAATATTCTTCTGCAAAAACGTTTGAGAGTAAATAATTTTATAACTTTCAATGAAAACTTGAGAAGTGCCTTGGATAAAAATAAATTATTAGTTTTTGGATAGTATAGATTTTTTTAAAATAAGATGGGCCCTGACAAAATGCACCGCTTCACCGCTTGGAGACTTCGGGTAATGTTAGACACGTCCCACGTTGGAGCATGTTTATTTTTCTTTAGGTTAGGTTAGCGTTACACCCGAAAGTCTCAAAGCGGTGAAGCGGTGAAGCGGTGCATTTTGTCAGGACCCAATAAGATAGATTAAAAAAGTTTTGCAAAAATTTTTTAAGTAGGTATTGTAAACGTATTTTGTTTTTGGCAAACATTTTTTGGCTGAAAGCTGTTGATTTGCATACAGCAGAAGGTTCTGGGATATACATTGAACAATCCTTAATATTTGATAAGTTTTCACAGCATTGTTACAGAAGACTAATTTGCTTGCATGACACTGAATTACGTTGCTTACAAGGATTTAGATTGTAGATACACTGATGAAATGAAGATACTTTCGTTATAATTTCCCAAGTCAGTCATGTTCAGTAAGTCGCTGTGCTGTAGTGGCACACGGCGCAGCATCCATAAAACATCACTTTAATTCACTCTGGTGTAAGACATGCCGTTAAGTAATATCTAACAAGATTCCAGTATTCCAGATTCAGACTGACGTAATAATTTCGGCCTTGGATTGTTGATATTAAGCACTTAATTTAAGTTTGCAACGTAAATTGTCCTCATGAGTCGAAGCGAAGCTGTTGCTTATGCGTTGTATGTGTGTTGTGTATCACATTCATTAATTGAGTCTTGCAGATTGTCATTTCCAATTTAAATTCCAGTGGTTGCTATACTGCATTGTGAATATGACGCTGACAGTAGTGTAGTAGTAACATAAATCTGTCCGTCTCTCCTGTGCTACCCTTCTATCTGTCCTATTGCAAAGTTTTCCATTACTGCTTATACCGAGCATCTGTCTGTCTGTTGACTGTCTCTCTCTGTGTTCTTGACTCTATGTCAAAGGAGTATGCTTACAATTAGAAAGGATACATTAATAATGAATGATTCACTTTAAAAGCGGTTTTGTACTGTAAGTAATTACAATTTCTTGCTCGTGTTTACAATTTCAATCCGTATTCATTACAGACTACAGTGTGTTAAGGGAAATAATTACTGCTAATATGTTTTAAGTGAATTTATATGAAGGCTAACGAAGAAGTACGAAGGTTAGATGAGAATATTAGATATGATAATATTATTGAAGAATACATGAATTTACAAATTAAAAACTCTGTGCATGAAAATGAAAAGATGTCTTAATTTTTGGTTTACAATAGATTCTTTAGATCAAAACTAATTGATGTAGGCATAAAAATAAAGAATTAAATAGCTGAGTCTCACTCATTATTTTAAAATGATTCTAAATAATTACATTGTTAAGACATGGTGTATACTGATAGCTGAGCTGCACTTGTGTGCATGTCGTAATCCTGTTCACTATGTGATTGCTATATTATATAAAATGTAATTAGCAAAATTTTGTGGGTATAATACATAATAATGATTGCATTATTGCGTTTGTTGGTGGCCGGTAGTTACACAACGCGCACAGTACCTATGCCAAGTTAGAGTTATATAAGTTCATGAAAACTTTCTGCAGGCGACAGGAAGTGCAAGCGATTCTACAGGTACTTAAATAAATGATTCTTGTTTGTCCAGGCGTTATAGAGCGTGGAAGCTTTGTGCGAGTGGCACTAACCGCTTGATATGCACATGCATACAATGGACATGTTTCGGAACATGTAAAATGAAGAACCACACAGCCAGTCCAATGCCTGAAGATTACACAAGGTTTTATAATGTTATTAAGTTACATAAGGTAGGTTATTTGCATTTATGCTAGCATAGATTTCTGTAATGCCCTATGGTTATGGACATATTTGCCGTTTGCTAAGGGATGCTCGGCAGGAAATTTAATTTCCACTTGTCAAGAAGGAACTATAAAGTATTAGCATCTATTCCTGTGTGTTGTCACAATGTCAAAGCTATAAATTTAATCCCGGACTTTGTATCCATCCATGAATGTATTCTGGTTTTGAAAATCTGAAAGAGACAGAGTTGAAATCAGCATTCAAAAATATTCCTTCATGCATGTCTTCACTTCAAGGATCTGTCTGTCCTCTTCTCAATTTTCATTTCTGTTTTCTAATAGGAGCAGTGGACAAAGTAAAGCTCTAGAAAATATACATAACCAAAAAGTGTTGTAAAGCAAATAAATGCTATGTAAGTAATGGTAAGAGCTCTTTTGCCTACAGTGAAACTCTTTTTGTAAATACAGTGGCATTTTTTTCTCTTGCCATACCAATTTTAGCAAGTTTATCAAATATTTTATTTAGCCAAATTATTTTCCCCCTTTTTACGATATTGTCACTTCCGATATACTCTTTTTTGACCAATGTAGCCCACCAAAATTATTTTTCCCTTTTTTACGGTATTGTCACTTCTGTTTAAGGTGCAAAATCGCAAAATTCTGATTCCGACATTTTCAGAAAACGTAGAGTTTGCAAAAAATGCCATAAAAAGTAGAGAATAAACTCCTTGAGCTGAAGGTCACAACTATCTTCTTATAAGTTTGCCGGAATTTCACAACACATTTTTGCAATGAATTTTCCCCACTCCACAAAGCCCCAAATTTTTCTAATAGTTATTTATAATTTTAGAAAGGT
Organism: Tomocerus minor; assembly: GCA_009936455.2. Lineage (NCBI taxonomy): Eukaryota > Metazoa > Arthropoda > Collembola > Entomobryomorpha > Tomoceridae > Tomocerus > Tomocerus minor. The sequence goes on from JAAAYG020044367.1 coordinate 37,839, forward strand.
GCCCTCGAGAAATACGAGAAAATTTCAAAAGTGTGCATCTCATTTCTTTACTCTAAATTGTTTAGCTTAAATCAGGATTTTGCAAAGTTACAACCCCTCCTTTTGGTCATATCAATTTTACCATGTGAAGCTATTATTTTTACGCCGTTCTGACCACGTCAAACTTTCATATTCATAGAATTGTCTCGGAGGTTACTTTTTCCGTGGCGAAGAAGCTAAAAAATCATCCTGTATTGAGGTATAGGTAAAAGTAGAGTACTAAATACTAGTAACGTGATTTATGTATATGTAAAGGATATAATGCGTATATAGGGGACTCTCTGTGGATTTAGTTTTGGTTTCTTTTTCTTTGGCACAACTTTCACTTTCCTTATATTAAATATATGGTCTTTGGTCCTTGTGTCTCAGTAGTGGCATCCACAGAGAAATGATTGAACCAGAACCAAAGAAGAGAAAATAAGTCAAGCCAGACGATGCAGACGAAGCCAGAGGAAGAGACGGAGAGTTGAGTTGCTTTGACTTGGCTTGTCTTCTCTTCCTTGCACTTCTCTTGCAGATAGTCTACCTTGGAGTTTGTAGTTCGTTTAGAGTATGAGAGGTGCTGTTCTTAGTGTGCCAGATATAATATAAGTGATATGGGAGTATGAGTATGAATAGCATAAGCAAGGCAAACAGAACAGACAATTCTGCCCTGGGGAAACGTAAACTTTGCATCGAATCATGTATGCCCGTGAATCTGGCTCTGCTTTCCCTTTTACTTTCACCATTCTCTTTTTCTCTCTCTCTCTTTGCCAGTAGTACTATGCCATTAGTATCACTAATGCTAGACTTTCTCCGTAGCTCACTTGACTTTTCCTTTAGCCTTTCCTTCAACCTGCGAGTTATGGAATGTGCGTAGTGGTGTGTGGAATCTTTAATAGAAGAACGCACCACTCTTGCCTAACACTATTATTAGTATCTTTCTGGAAGGTAACCAACTATTATTAAAATAAGTAAAAATGCATTTTCTTCCACTTTCTACTTTCTACCTACCGCACACCCTTTTCTCATGTTTTCATGTATGTAAATATGTAGGTACGTTTGTACTGAGTTCTTTCTATCTGTCTATCTCCTCCGAAAAGTGTGCCTACCCGTGTAGAGTGAGTGTACTTTGCTCTCGACTTGCTCTTCCGCTCCTTCTTCCACACACTTCACTTCACTTTTACTTGACTTTCACTTATGAATATAAATATAATGAATTCTGTCAAGCCGGAGACTATCTTTCCTGTCTGCACCAACATTAACTTGAGTTAAGCTCAGAAAACTCACGGGAAAGACAACGCAACTTAGCAACTTCCACTGCCTCCTTCACTTTTAAACGACTAAGACTAAAAGAAAACATTAGATAATAACTGCGCACAGTACACTCACTTCTCTACATTGCACCGCCGGATGTACATAACTTTTTAACTACACAAAGAACTGAGCTATTTAAAACAAAAGCAAGGGTATATGTATAATTTATGCTAAAAAAATATCACATGCAATATTATACCAACACTGCATATTACTGCCTCAGGTTTGACTTTTTCCTGAAAAATCTGTAGGTATTAATATCGCTGTGTGACAATTTTATTATTGATAATGGTCTTTTATCAATTCAACGATTGTCGTTAATAAAATTAATAAGTATTAAATGACAAACTGCTAAATTATGAATTCATTTATTATTAAAATTTCCTTGTGGAAAATATAATAAGGTATAAATTAGGTAGAAGCCGTTATGCTCATTGTCCCATATAATATGTAAGCATATCAATTCTCTGGATACAGATCTAGATGTGTCAGTTGATGTAGCCAATTAATAGTCATTGAAAAAAAAGAGATAGAAATGTTTGATATCTGTAATCGACTGAAGATCCTGAGTTATTCACGAGAATATGGAATGCTTAGTTAGACTTTGAACGTAGCATTGATTTTGGATATTATTCAGAAAAGAAAACAATTCGCAATTAGCAAACCATTTTACCCTCTGTCAGCTTCGTCGCTTTTCTCCAGTTCCAACGCCCAAAAATCATGTCAGGAGGCAATTATTTTCTAAATAAGTTACCTACGAATAACCTGCTACGAATTAGAATTGCTATTAGGTACATTAGGTACTAAGAAAAGTAACGCTAATAGAAAAACTTTGGTTTGTTCCCATCAATTTCAGCATTTTCGTGTGTGGCTCCCCAAGAAATTCTTTTTAGTAAAGAAAAAGTCCGACGCTAACTTTGATTAGGTATCAATAATAACCCAGTAAAAACTTTGCAAGGAGCATAGCGTTATGTATTGATAAATCATCTGAAGAAATTAGAATACAACTTTAGTTGCGTTTCATTGATTTCTGGAAGTCGGAATACTAGCAACTCAGTTCCATCAATTATTTTGACTATTCCTAAATTCCTAGTCCTTTCCACTTCGCTATTCTAGGGTCAATAGACAAAGGTAGAATTAAACTAAGAAAGATTATGTAAGTTGATTTGTTTGTTTAGATAAGACTAATCGAAGGCTCATGCAAGAACATAATTCAGCCTTTTAATGGAAGTTATTGTTGAAGTAGAAGGAGGAGGAGGACAGGAGAAAACCATTACAGTGTAACTGAGAAGAAAAAGAAACAAAATTCTAAGTACAGTACAAAGGTATAATAAGGATTCTTGTTATTTTTATAGATTTAGTGTACGGAGCAGATTGCAGACGGTACTTATACTTGTGTGTAGCATAAAGACAATTGTTTGTAGTGAAGTATAAGAAAGGTAGTTTTTCTTTGCGTGACTTGGATTCTAATGGTCATTTCCTAGAGAGAACAATGTGAACGTGGACACTCTGAAATGTTTTAAGATTGCTCTTTCTTCGTCTCCTGTCCATATATAGATGTTTTCTGAGGAAGAGCTGAATCTCTACAGGGTAAATTGGTATTTTTAATTCTCAAACTCGTATTTCAGGAACTCAAATTGGTATTTAGACATTATTTTTTGCAAAATTTACATGATACTCACGAAATCCTGTGGTATATCTATTATTACATGTTTCTTTCTGGAATATCCAACAGTAAATAGACAATTAAGTTTTATTTCACTATGAAAGTTAAAAAACAAAGAATAATGGAGATAACCACCTACTTAAATTAGTATATGAAACAAAATAAATCCTTTTAAATAAATATCGTAAATAACGGAAATGCCAGAAAAATAGACTTAAAATAAGTTCCCTGAATACGATAGTATATAATATACGAGTTAAATACAAATCAAAACCAATTAAATATGAAATACGAATTTACTTGTGTATGTTTTTTCCTGCTACTTTCGTGGATAGATAGTGTTGCAATTTAGTTCAGTGTGGCTCTGGTGTTGTGCTACTTAATAGAAGTAGTAGAGTGGAATTAAGTATAAAGAGTAGAGTGAGCAGAGGCCATTCTTGTTTGGGATGCTATTGCCATTTGCCCCGAATGAACTAAAGGAAAGTATTCCCTCTCAATCCTCATTAGGACGGGAAATTGAGCCGTTTTGTGATTCAGCCGTCTGGGAAAATTCTCGGATCGGATAAATATAGTTGTAATGCCTTTGTCATGTCACGAGAAGACACGCAACGATGGGACAGCAGGCAACAATCCACACCAGAGCACTACTATCATCCCACTGCACTGTGAAAAGGAAATCCTATACGCAAGACTCTGCGAACCTGCAAAGTAACTATCTCTGTAAGGAAAGGAGCTTGTGTATCTGTAGAAATTGTGAGTTGATGTCTTTTCGCACAGCAATGAATGTTTTTCTCATTCACTATTTCACTGTTTTGTCTTTCCGTGAAGTTGATTCTCAGGCTAAAGACTCTAAAACACTGCACAATATGTAAATGGTAGAATGGGAACGAGAGCAGGAATGGAAATGGCATTAATACATAACAAGGAAAGTCATTTTATATTATGTAACTGCAATGCATTCAAACTACTTCCTTTTATCCTCAACTTCTCACAGGACAAACAACTATACATAATAGAATACACACTCAAGTGTAATACAAGTCCTATACAACAAGATCAGTTTTATTATACTGAGAGGATGAAAGTTTTATAAGGATGTCTGTAATTCTAGTAGTAAGAACTAAATATAAAGGCACAATAGCCATATAAGTCAAATGTATATAAGAAACTTTAAATAAGAACTTAATAATTCCCTGCATTAAAACTTGAACATAAAGTTAAGATCGAGCGTAAAGGAAGGAAAAGTTCATTAAAATGTCTTCCATTGCAGTTCTTATGACTGTAATTATCTCTAATGATCCTTAAAATAAATTCCTCAGACGCTTGTTATTGCTCTCGGATTCAAATTCTCAATGGTTAATTGAGTTTCTATTACCCTTGACTATAAAACTGATACTATATAGCTATAAGTATATGCGCATAGAGTGGAATAGACAGTTTGTACGTAATTACAATTAATTTGTATCATCATTCCATCACTGGAGATTTAGATGGGATTAAGGAATTCATATCTCAACGTGATAGGACTCAACTTCAACTTTTCTCTCATACACTCATACCTATAGCCACAAAAAGGCAAATGGAAGTTTAATAAAATGAAAATTGCTCTCCGAGATCCTCTGCGAGCGAAATACTTTCTTTATTGACTCCTGATCTTATGGGACATAACTCGACCACCTAATAGCTTATCAAATGATGTTATTATTGAAATGACTCTCAGCAACTTTTTTACTTATCCAACAGCTCACGAGGCAATATAAACTTTAATTACCCAGTTGATGGCCAATTTGCTTACACTTACTTTCAACAGTAAAATTATTTTGTAGCATCCCAGACTCACTATATATACTCAGACTCTGTAGAGAAAATGAATTACGAAAAGTTAATTGAAAGGTAACTACTGCTATCCCTATAATTATGTATGCTATGCAATGCAATCAAAAATATTTTCTTCATAAAGTAAAATCGCTGAGCGTAAAATATTCATTTATTTTCAATTTGAAATACTTGAAGTGTAGCTCGAATTTCAGAATGTTTTTGGAAGTTCCTGATAAGTAACTTGTGGTTCTGTAGATAATGCCAAATTCTAATGCAAATGATGCGAATATTCGGAATTCTATATTACGAGTATTATCTTTGATGTTATTAGACATATAACCAGTTACCTACTAGAGGAGTAGAGAAAGTTTTGTTAAAGCTAAAATAATGAATTAGAGAAATGTTATATATTCAAACATTCCTAATAAAAGAGATAGATCTCTGAAACTGATTTTGAAAGTATTGTTATACAAAAAGTAAGGAATTTGCGTATAGGTATTGGATTTTAGTCATAATCGTAATAAAAGCTTAAGAAATTATCTAATGTAAATCAATTACACTTAAAGTCAGCATTAAAGGAAGGTTTCACGAAATGCTCTAATATGCTAACCAACGTGTTGAGCAGCAATAAACGATAAACTCAGACATTCATCATTTCTTTATTAGTAGAGTTTAGGTGAAATGAACGAGAAGTAATAATGTTATAAATATAATTTCTCGTTTTTAAAAGGGAACTATACGCAGCTAGCGGACGCAAACACTTAATCATTTTTGATTGGATGGTAAGAGTTAGGTGAGCTGATCAATAATTCAAGTGGAAATGTTTAATTATTTTCATGGCTGACTGAATTACCTTAACAAGTTAAAGAGGGAGTGAGGAGCACAGGGGATTCTCTCGCAGCCCTCTCGGTACATTTAATATTACATAGTAAATATAGGAGGAGAAAGCTTATTTGTAATTCTGTTCAAATGGGAACTGATAGACGATATATTTTATGTGATCCTTGCTTTGCTCAGTCAGACTCTCCTAGTTTAAACCTGAAATTGTGTAGGATTCAGCCCACTACTGAAAGCAAATTACACTTAGTAATCCTAGCCGCTAGATAAGTGCTTATGATTTCCTTTGCTATGGCCATATAACATGTTGAATCTCAATGAGCCTCTCACATATTTATAATAAAAGTGCTTTCAAATTACCATGAATGCAAATTCTGGAATGTTATGCAAATTGATATTGGCTCGCTTTAAAAGCGCAGATCATGATGTTAACTCAGGATATGAATGCAAATAATTTTTGACACATGAACCTGAATTTTTTATTCTGTGTTTATAAAAATAATGTACAAAAAAATGTATAAAAACGTAATTGTGACTTGTACACACTGTAATTTTTATTTCAAACATATTTTTAATAATGATATAATAATTACAGATTTATTAAATGTGATACGTTGTTTCATAAAAATGCGTTTTAACGTAGGTACTTTATTTCTTTAATACATTTATTACAGATATCTCACGTGGATTGCTAGATTAATTACTACACAGGTGACTGCTTTTATTACATTAGAGAAGTTTTCTGGGTTTGCATGGCATTTTGACATTATTATAAGGATTTTAGCTGGGTGGCTGTAGTTTTTTCCCATCCAGTGGTTGGGCATAATAATATCTAATTAATAAGCATAATACGTCTCGCTTTAAATCACTATGCTATACTGCAGTGGTGTGTGGTGCAGTAGATTGTAATATGTATTAATAGTATAGGAAATGTGTGTAATATAGGTAATGCAGAAGGAAAGAATAATGATTGCCCATTTGTGAGAGAAAGAGGAAAGGGAGCTTAATGTAATTTAAGCGTTAGCTGTCTTGTGTTGGCTTGCCCACTAATTCTCAATTTGTTAGACGACTGGAGCTGGACTCGACTCCAATGCCTGCCTGGCACTACTGTTCGTTCTGTGGACCTCCAGGGCTGCTGGCTGTCCAGATCTAGCCTACTCAGAGACCTCCCTCTCTCTATTCTACTATAGATACAACAATAGAGTAGTATAAGGGAGAGACGCTTAGATGAGATGAGATTTAACAAAATCGATTAATTATTGTTCTCAGCCGTGGTTTGGTTATGTTACTATTAGGTTAGATTCTTCATTTTCGCTTGAAACAACCTCTGACGCACGTTCAGCAAAAATTCACTGACCATAATGTACCTATATAATATACCATCGTAATAAACGTGTGTCAAGTTTCTGGACATGTGTCCACAGACTCAACACTTGCTTAGAACTTTTATGACTTCACACAAAAATATCTCTCTGCCAAATTACACCTAACCTCTGTAACAAACTTCTGCAATTAAGAATGGATTTTATTTTAATAATAACAAATGACAGTGGAAAATATTTTTTCTTATTTATTATGACATTTTTGCATTTTGTTCTTGTCCACAGTACCTAAATGATTTACTTTCATGGACACGTCCGTTTTTATTGTGTAAAGGTAAAGGTAAAGCTATTTTATTTACATGTCATTCAAGTACTTCTGTTTAGAAACCAAACAGAATCAGCAATTCTAATCAAGTTAGCTGCTGCTCTTCCACAAGGGGCATGGGAATCCTTCTGCTTTCGCAGATTAAGGAGAGGTGGATTCCTATCCAGTTTTAACAGACTTATAGTGGGCTTGCGCCTTACCAGTCTGCCTTTCCAAGGATGTATATACACTCGTGCCAGTAGAGTGTTGCATGTTTACTTTTTTGCTAGGAACTTTAGGAATGAGGCTGCTTTTTACAGCATTTATGGAAATCAATCCACCCCTCCCACCAACCTGCGGCAAACCCCATGGGGATTTTCAAAAATGAAAAGTGGGTCGAGCGTGAGGTTAAAAACGACGTCATTGGAGGATTGGGGGTCGGCCCTGGGGGTTGACATGGCTATTTTACGATATAAATTCAATAAAGTGAATGTGTTTCCATCGTTTCTTGGGGTGCTTGGTATACATGTGAGGAAATAATGGAGTTTGAACATGGGAGTCCCGAAATAGTCTACGGGACGTAAACCTAAATCCATTGGTTGTCATTTCGTATGAACA